>JAZGTJ010020784.1:0-10213 GCA_036877575.1 Botia almorhae
TAATTAGCATGTTATTTATTCCTGCATCTAATGCATTAAATACAGTTTCACGTGCTATTAAAATATGCTGCTAAAATTGTTTGAAGATGTTACATTTCCCCTATGGTATGTATTTCCTCTAATCTGGCTGTGACCTAAAATCAGAAAGAATAGCATATATCTGTCGTGAATGTGCTTATGTCTCATGGTTTCCCATCAATTGCTGTATTTAACATGTAACACAATGTAAATACCTTCAATATTCTTTGTGTTAATAAACCACTTGGCAATTAATATACAATATACACATCACAACATAAGAAACACAAATACTTAAAATCTTAAGACCACTTTAAAGTTGTACTTACTGGGTCTTTACAAGTTTCACATAAATGAAAGTGTACTTACGTTATCCCATTGAATTTAATTAGCAATTTATGCACAAATGGATGTATTCCCCATTTACAAAGTAAGTTCTTTGGTTTATGTTTTATGAATATGGCAAATTCTTTGCCTTTACTTGCACTAATATTAATTCCAAAGTCAATTCATGTGATATCAAATATTTTCACTTCCCAGTGACCTTTAAGACATGTAATATATTTTACTGTTACCCATTAATTTACATGAAGGTGTGGTTTACAGGAAGGTTTAACTAGATAAATAATATGATATGTTAATAAGTTACCTACAGTACATGAAAATGTACTGCAGCCCCCATAAGGCAACCCGCTCCATGTAAAATGAACCTTATAAGTTGATATGACAATTATGATTTAAGTCTCATTGTATATGTATGAATAGTATTGAATAGTGTGAAACGTTTTAGTAAGGAAAAATATTGAGTGCCCATTTAATGGTTGGATGAATCAATTTCAACAGTGGTTGTATTTAACACAAGTGTGTAAGACAGTGTGTGGGCAAAATTACAGTACAACTTGGGGATGATGTCACTTCTTTGAAGTGAATAATATTGTCATTGTGGTCAATAACACAATGACTTTTGCTTAATCTTGACACTTCAGAATGCCTGACGTTGTCATTGTGGCTCGGCTTTCTGACTCGTCTTTCTCAAGCATGTCCTTTAAATCTGTTTAAAAAAGGAAGTTGCTGTTAATTAATTTAATTCAAAGCAGTGTGGGAAGTTTAAATATAAACATTTCTGTTCGTTTACAAAAATAAGATCCTATTTCTGACTGGAATAAAGACAATTAAAGGGATAGTTCACCAAAATTTTAAATTCTGTCACCAATAACCATAATTTATCTATTAATCATTTAATTGAACTGTATAATTGCAAATATAATTAAATTCTTTCTTTTGGAACACAAAGATATTTTGTAAAATATATACACTTCCTTTTTCATACAGTTAAAGTACTTGGTTATTTATATTGTCAAATCTGAGACAAAGATAGCTTTATGTGAGAAACAAACTGACATTTCATTCACCAAAACTCTTTCCAGGCCACTGTTCAAAAGATGATACACAATTTTTGTAAAATTGATAAAGCGCAGTTCCTGTGGAAGATCAGATCTGGGTATATTTAGTACAGTGGGTATGATTCTCTGTGACATGGGCCCCTCAGACAGGATCTGGTGCATCTGATACCAACACCATCATGCTCCAGGAAGTTTGTAGTGATGACCGACACCCAACAGTGGATGACAGCCTGCACTGCCTGCAGGATCTCAGTGGACACAGCTCCACCTAGTGGACAATCCCTTTCTTGCAGGTAACAGCGCAGACCTTTGGAGGGGTCTAGGAAGGTTCTAGGAAAGTGACCAAACTGTGTGTTTGATCAATATCTTTATCACTGTGACACAAACAGACGTTGTAACGCCGAAATGAGTGGAAGGTTGAGAAGAGTACAATGGGTAATGGTCTTTCTAAGGTGGTGGTTTGGATGAGACGGATGAGGATGAACTAGATACCCCTGAGCAGCTGCACAAGCTGTGGGCCCTGCATGTGTAGTTAAAAATGTCCCTTGTGGAGCGTTTTCAGCCTCTATGTAATATACAATATCATGCATTTTACATATAGGCCAGTGTGTTTTAAACAGCTAATCGATGCATTTTTATTATGCGTTTTTATTATTTGTCTTCAAAATGTATTTATTAACAGATTTATGAACAGAATAATAAGCATTTTTAAGCAAGGACTTCTTGTAAGGTTTTATTGCTGAAATTTACTCTGTCTATAACGTTTTGCCACTACAAAGAATCTTATGAGCAACAATTTGCCTATTTAGTGCCTTCTGTAATTGTAATTATGCAAACTGCAATGATAAATGTACCTTGTATCCGCTTGAAGAAAACATAAAATAAAAATAAAAACAGAAATGCAGGATAAAGACAAAATGAAGTAAATAATTAAATCATGGTTTTGTTATTTGTATTAATTGTTTACTATTGACATTTAGCTATGCCAAACTATCGTTTAACAGTATCACGATATTACAATATTGACAATTTATTAAAACTACTAAAACCTTATACTGTAATAATGAGAAATTGCCTGTATCATTTGCTTTAATAAGATGGGTGGAATATATGTTCAACAGACACACGATAAGCACATCTATCACCCATACAAATCTTTAACCTCTAAAAGCTATCCTATGTTCCAGTTACTACACTGTTATTTTTCCTTGACAAATGCATTATTTTAAATACATTGCTGTTATTTTTAATTTATTTTTAATTACATAACACCCAAGTTATTATTATTATAATCGTTGTTATTATTGCTGTTATTATATTATTTTTATTATTATTGTTATTAATGTCAATATTATTATTATTATTATTATTAAAATAAACAGTGTGATATTTAAAAAAAAACAATTTGTTAACATTTAAATTACAATTACGTAAATTATTGAATGAAAACTTTTCCTTGCACTCTCTTTTAATCCAGTAGGCTTAATTGTAAAATTAAAAAAATAAAGCTTTTTACAACAAAATGTTAAATAATAGTCCCTATATAAAATCTTGATTTTGCCCTCGATGACCTTTATTTTGAAACGCGTTCCCTGCGTAACGTTTTGCGCTCCTTTAAACGAAGCTTGAAAGTAAACGTGTTGAATAAACGCGATTTAGTCAGTGAGGTGTGTAATAATCAGTAGATACTGTAACATATGTCGCTTTATTGATCAGGTTTACCACTTGTAAGTTTATTATTGAAACATGCAAGGCATTTAAACAAACGGGGATCATGAGTATTGAAATCTCCGGTAGGTGTATTGCGGCTTGCCCAGGGGTCCTGACCCGAACAGTTTCGGGTTCGACCCAAACTCATCACGCTTCATCGCTCTGTCTCCTACATCAGTGTTATCTTTAAAAGCAATTGTAATCGAGGAGGAGTAGCGAGTGCGATCAGAGCTGCTACAGAGGTTTATACGGACGCTGATAGTGATGACTAACGAGCACGTTTAGTTTAACATGTACGGGAAAGTTCGGAGGCTCGGACATAAACGTTCATAATTTTCAGGTCTGATATAGAGAGAGAGAGACTCCTCATGGTGTTTAGAAAGAAGCACTTTTGTGGTAACAGTATGTGATTTCATGCTCCTTTAAACTGTTAAAAGTAGATTGACTTGTGGAAATGATTTTCCTCATCACAAGAGGGCGGAAGAAGAATGGCGATTGTTGGAAAACTTCTCTTCAGGCGCATTAGTTACTATGTTCATGGTAATTAACGTTTGCCTGTTAAGAACTGCATTCTGATGTGTATTAATTTGTTAAAGTGTCCTATGTCATTTTAAGCAGTGTGGTAAAATATTCTGTATTTTATTCTGAATATAGAGCTAAACTGCTCATTTTTAAAGCACAAAAAATTGAAATATTTAAACGTAAGTAGGTTGAAATTGTAGGGATACCAGTTCACTTATGGCATTTGCAAGGCATCATGGGAGTGTCTGCTGAGCGTTAAGGTTCATGGTAACAGTTACGGGATCTGATTTGTATATAATGATTGATTATAGATAGTTCTTTACCAGGAATTCTATTTTTAAAACCTAATGAAAAATATGAAATCACTCTGACGTGGCTTCTGCAGAAGAACATGTCTCTTATTGTGTGTTTAGGCACTGATGGAATTTTGCTGTATTGACCAATCAGCATTCAGGGCTGGACCCAACCATATTACTTAGGAAATTGAAATGCAATGGTACCTTTTTGCCAACAACTAAGTCTTCAGAAATTGTGACTGTCATATATCTTACAAGATTTCAATTGAGTTTAGCGTCCACCTTTACAAACGCTCTCTTTGTAAGTTAACATAAACTACTGCTACCTACTGATGCATGAATGGTCTGTCTGATTTCAGTGCACCCCACCCCTCAAAATAAAAAAAGCATATTAGTCATCCATTTGTGTCTAAAAATGTTTTTTCCAGGACACAGGACTTTATGTTTGTCGTTGTTATTCTTCTAATGGAAGGGAGAACATCAATGACATTCAATCTTCTTAAAAGGTATAAGGTTGTTTACCAAAGCCAGAGTTTTATTAGAATATCATTAGACATTGTTCAATCACTGTCCCTTTGTTATACAAGTTACCCTGGCAGTGCGCTTGTGGGCGATGACTCATACCTGCTGCCCATGAAATACTAAAGAGAGAAAGATCCTGTTTTGTCGTCAGAGCACTTCGTGATTCAATCAGGAAGCTTACAAGGACATGCAATGTTAATTTCATATTTCAAGTCATGAGCCGTACCTGCTCCAGTCATTTCACTCACCTGGTGGCCAAGAGTCATGTTTTGGGATTCAGATTTGTGACGACTTACGTAAGATGTTCGTATCTCGCATTCAGTCAGCTTCCTGCCCATTATTTAGTTGGATCGTTTCATGGAACCCAACAAGGTACAAGTGAAGGACTAATGCAATGAAATAAAGTGAATCAGACTCCGTTTTCTGTGGCCTGTTTTAAAGTTGTTGCGAATACTTGATGTAATGCTTTCTGATTGTACTGTATCCGGGCATTGAATCAATTCAGTGTTTAATTCACATTTTTTTCCCAACTGTATATTTAATATGAGATACTCTGTGTTAGGATGTACAATACTAGTCAAAAGTTTTATAATTGTTCACATTTATTATTTAGTTTTAGTTTATTATTATTTTCCACAGTTAAAATAATTAAATTATTTTTGTAAAATTTACATCAATCAAAATGTTCAGAATAGCTATGAAAAGATTTATCAAAATAGCCACATTTTACATAAATTGCAGCTCTCCCCCATAAAATAAATTTAAAAAATGTATCTTTCAAAACAATTTTGTAATTTTTTTTCTTATAGCATTTACAAACAAAAATCTTGTAAACTCTTTCTAGCCCGCAGCCTTCTGATTTCCAGTAAAAATAATCCCTGTAAGAGTGTGTTTGTGTCGGCGATGGTACAAAAAAATCTACCCTGTCCAGCGCCATTGGCCAGAAGGAAGCACATTCCAGTCCGTCCTGTTTGCGGCACTCTCTCTCTTCCTGCCAGGCGCAGAAACATGTCTGTGATAACTTACAAAAATACACCACACAGGCCCTTAATCATGGCGCACTGCGGCCCCTGTCTGAATCATCTTTTAAGAATGAACCAGCTAAATGCCAAAAGCTTTCTGGTCATATATCTGTACATGGAACTACCTCGGACATCGTTGAGGGAGACAACCAGGAATGTGGTCCTGGGCCCTCTGATGAAGAGGCCCACTAAGGTAAAGCCTAAATATCAGGCCTGGGGGTCAAACTGTCTGCGTCCCATAAATTTAAGCAACAGCCCTGAAAACAAAGCAGTATTTTTTTGCAACAGTGATGGCCAGCATCCACAGCATTTAGTGGCATCAGATGATTGATGTGAAATCTGTTATCAGTTAGCATGGTCTTGTTATCAGCTGGGGTTGTTAAAATTCCATCTATTTGTGTATTTTGAATTCCTCTCAGTTTGTGAACAGCATGTGAATGTATCAAAATAGAATGTACCCGTTTCCGTGCGGTTATCTCACCTGATGCGTGTGCTGCTGCACAACATTGCTGAGATCTCAACAGGTGATTGCAGAGTTCTTCGGAACAGCCCTGGGTTCCCCTGAAAGCTGCAAAATCTGGATATTTTTAAATGCGGTCCTGCTATCAGATCTCAGCATCCCTTCTCACTTTACCCTGGAAAGGGCTTTGAAAACCAATGGAGATGTACGGTGTAAGGTCATAACACTATTTGAATTGCTGCATGGAGTGGCAGAAACAGAAGTACAGTCGCATTTGACAGCAATAAGCGTTGGACCAGAGTCAGCGCAGTGTCAGTAATGTTTAGTTTAGGCCTGAGAGGTCGGCTCCATCTCTTTGGGATGTTTACTGCTATATACCCATTGTGAGGGCCAGGGGCTGTCTGAGTCATCCTCGATCAAGCTGAACTGACGTTTGTTTTAACTTGCTTTCAAGGAATATTGGAGATGCTCCAGTAATTGTAAACGCATAGACGTGAATGTAGCCTGTGCAGCACTGTGACTGGAGCTCTGAAGATCATGAAAGAGGAAGATCAAGGACACGGCGGTGTACTTTAGTAGAAATCTCTGATTGATAGAAGCAAAACACAATTAAGTCTTTCTTCAGCAATGGCCATTTGTGGATTTAAAAAACTTTCCACCACAGTGGACAATTGCTTAGAGAAGTAATATAAGACCACTCTACAAAGTATCATTTAACATTTAAACTTTATAGCATTTGGATGAGCATTAGTAATGGTGATGTTCGCCTTAGCAAGCACTGCTAAAATGTTGAGTATCTGTCTCCTTACAAGTTGCTTTTTGTGCCACAACTGGCTGGGCAAACAGGTGGAGACTTGGTGGGTCACATGGCCTCTGTCTAGCCAGGAAGGAATGGACACGAGGGGAGATGCTAATTATAATGAGATGAGAGATAACCGTTTTATCTGAATCAAAGCAGAGGGTCTCTCCCCACACCCCTTAGGGATTAAACACAGGAAGATTGTGCTAATGAGAGACCGTGTTGGTTTAGATGGCATTAAATTCTCTTTATGGGGAAGTTCTCTTGACTGTTCTCCCACGCATTATCCGATTGAAACACGATAAGTGACGTCTCAAAGCTCTGACTGAAATTTTGCTAAGTGGAATCTGTGTGGAACAACATCTTTTGTAACCCTTGCCCTAAACCTGACCCCAAACTACCCATAGATATCAGAGGAAAATAAGAGTTAACAAGAGTATGCTTGCTGTCCCTGTCTTAAGTCTAATCTACCAACAAAATGGTTGTACAGTTGTACTTCTTAGCAAGCACATGACATGTGTTTTATGTTGCTTTAAAATATTAATTGTGTTTTTCATTGCATATCTTGTTTCATGCCCTGTTCATAAGATAACATATGTATTTTGTATGATGGTGTCCCTACTAGGTTTTTTAACTAGTTTAACCAGTAGTCCTCCTAGTCAAGCAGCTTCATCAGAAATTAATGCTTGATGACCATCTTTTGTTACATCTTTGACCTACAGAAAATTACCCCTGACAACCTTCAAACATCTGGTATGAACAAGATGGACATTATGACCCAACAGAAAATGACATGAAGCTTTGGTATTTGTTTTCAGTGACCTAAGGAGTTTAATGCCAGTTGCTTTAGGTCTGACAGGCAGACAATGAAAGCTGTTAAGAACATGCTATAATAATTCTCTAATTAGACAAAAACAGGAAGTAGACAAGCAATATCTATTGAGTGGTTTCCTGTTGGAACCCAGTACATTTGTTGTGGGTCCAAGTCTTAAAACTGGGACCCTGCCATGCGGAGAGTTATTTTCATTTTGATTCTGAACTGCATTCTTCTCTGGTGAGAGGCAGTTCAATGGCTCTGTCAAAACACATTATTAAACTCTCAATTTATTTAAGTAGTTACATTGAATCACTCAAGGAATGTTGTGGACAGGCCACACAAAGAAAGACTGTGTGTGTGTGCGTGTTTTCTTTATGAAAATGGGTCTTTTTGTTTCTAAGGTCACAAGGAGAAAATGTATAGATGCACAGTATGTGTTTAAGTGGTGCTGTGCAATTAATAAAGAGAATCATGCTATATCCTTGACACTTTCAACTCTTGGGTTCCAGATTTTGTTCCGGCACAAATAGACTTTCAGGTGGACCTGCATGTTTTCACAATCATAAGATTTCAAAAAGACAAAAAAGGTAACATAAAAATACAATTGACTGATTCCCATAAACCCATCCCTATGTTCTCTTGCCTGTTACATTCCTGCAATGCCCCTCTCTCTCCTACATTCATCTGTGTCTTTCTGCATCATGACCAAGAGTGTCATAACTTCTTAACTGGGCATACTGGGAGTTAGATGTAATGAAAGGAGACTGGGACTACTCAGCTAACAAGGAACCTTCTCAGAACGTTACCAAAGGTTCTCTCAAAGTTATCAAAACTGTAATTGCAGGAATGTTAGTAGAATGTTGTTTTAACATATATAAAAAAAACAATAAAAGGTAACATTAAAATAACATCTACAAAACTATAGGTTTTGAATATTCCTAGAACTTTTAAAACAACATTTTGATGTTTATGTTATTTAATGGAAATACTAGGGAAAGTTATTACAACCTAAAATTGTTAGCTGGGTAGTTGCCATATTTTTTACTCCAGGGTAGAATTAAACTTAAACAGCATTATAAAAGTCATTGCTAAACTTAACCTAAAAGTCAATATCTATATAGGCATATACAAGTTTTGTCAACCATTTTTTAATACATTTCAATGCGGTTTTATTGTGTTTACTTGTTTAATTAACAGCTACAAAAATATGATATATTTCAGTTTGCATAATTGAATTTAATACATATAATGATTTAAGACAGCTTTGTTGACTAGATGTTTGAAACATATAAAACCACTGCTAGTAAAAACAAGCATTTCAAGATAGGACTGTTTAATTATTAAGATATGTGACAATGTGACAACTTGCCCCAGTCTCCCCTCAAACATGCACATCTCCTCCAACAAACAGCACTTTTGCCTCTCTGTCTTTGTAACTTCCTTCTTCCCCCTTTTCTCGTTCTTTCCTCCACATTTGATTTATGTCAGTCACGACAAGGACACACACCCGTTAGGCGAGCAGCTGACGTAGACGTGACTGCCCATCTCTCCTCCCTCTCACAAATTGGGGTCACCAACCTTCATCAGCCAAAGCGGGTGAGTCATCATCAGTCCGGCTCAGAGCAGAGTCACTGTGGGACGTCGCCGCTTCCGTCTCTCGCCCAAATTAAGCAGGGCCGCCCTGACATTGTCTGCTCTGTGTCATCAAATCACTCCGGGTGGGGGAGAAATGGAGGAACAGCAGGATTCATCAGAAAAAGGCAAGCAGATGATTAGGACCCTGGATCTGCATGTCCTCCAGAGGAGATCAGGCCAGACGTTTGCTGGAAAGGGGGGTGGCAGGGATGGATGATTAAGGGGGAGATTGGAAGAAGTTAAAGTGGAAGCAGGATAGAATGGGTAGAGGAAAAGAGATGAAGGGGTGGGCTGGCAGGGTCCCAGGGCACTTCTCTTCTGGCCAGCATATTTACAGATACCATCAGTGAGTCTGAATCTGAATAAACACTGGGCTTGGATAAAGAACAGAAGATGTACACAGATACACACACACTCAAGTTAAACAAGACCCCTGCACCCCTGCACCCTAGACTTTGAATTCCTTTCAGTGTGTAATTCTATGCAAATGTGGAATCCATACCAAGTCCTTAAGCTGTAAGACCAGAAAAACTTCACAAACAAAAACATAAGCATATGGGCTTTTGCTGTTCAAATTTAATGCTTGGAAGTGTGAATTGACAGAAAGAATCAAAATAGAAATGTCTGAATTTCTTTTGTAGATGTACAATTGTTACTTTAAGAACTATTTTAAATGCTACATTATTTTGTGACAGCATTTCCTAGTACTTTAAAATCTTAAAAAATAAACTCTTTACCCATCTACCATCCTCCAGCCTTTAACATATGGAGACACCTGTTTTTGTATCACAGTCTTTTGTGTTCTAGTACAGGATTCTGAACTTGACCCTTTTGAGGCCCGTAGGTGACCCTTGGACACACAGAGGGCGGCAGAGACAGGAACAGTGTGCAGGTGATTGTGTATTTGAGCATCTGCAGGCCCCTCTGTATCCCCTCCACATCTGGCCTGGATCACGGTCTTACCTTTGCACCACACATAAATAACACATGCAGCACCTGTGGAAGCGCA
>JAZGTJ010020785.1:0-10212 GCA_036877575.1 Botia almorhae
AAAAAATAACATGCTTTGGTATGATAACTCTTTTTTTGTTGAAATTATTCACATTTTCACAGATTCTACAAGGGGTGCCTAAACTTTTGCATACCACTGTAATGCAATGGCTTCTGCTGGCTTTAAACAAGTGTAACCATTTTATGGGAGCCGATACTTACTCTACATTTCTTGTTATAGTCATTCTTTGCCTCTTTTTCGCATGGAATGGAACTTAATAACACATGGACCATCTGCTTTGAATCATCCTGTCATATGTGGAAAGTTATGAGTAATGTTATTTTATAAAGATATAAAGGTAGATTTACATTAAAGAAGTAGAAAATGTAGAAAATACATTTATAATGGAACAATTTAAGGCTGGTGTAAGTACAGTAAGTTAACAGTAATACAAATAAAATAAAGTGACAAAAAGATAGCAAAATGGTACACGTTTTCACTATAAAGTATAAGTATAGTGTATAAATATAAAGTATAAATATAACTCACAGTGCTTAAGATTGAATAAAAACCAATCTGTTTATTTTGTCCATACTTGTTATTGGCTTCTTCTGTTGCCTTGTTAATGATTTTTTCCTTATCATAGGCCTGGTTTCCATCGGTTGACCCCAACAGTAACACTGCACCAAGCATCCACAGCAGACCTCCCATCTTGCAGATATAACTGGTCTGCTGTGGTGTTTGCTTGTTGATTTTATACAGAGCTGGTTAATCATCACATCTCTTGGGTTTCTTAAATATTAACAGAATAAAAATATCCAATGTGGACAGTTGTTCTCATCCATCAAAAATCCACCATTTTACACATCTGAATTTAAGGTTAGTCACATTTCTTATTGCACATGAATGCAAAAATCGTACTTCAGACAATTTTATTACTAGAAACAATTGAAAAAATAAACATGAACTGCATTCATGTTTGAAAGCTGTTTAGTTTATGCTTATTTTTCTGCTTAAATATGAAGTTTATAAACGTAATTACCGGTTACTTTTGAGGCATTTAATATTCTCGCAATTGTTGGGACAAAAGACAAATTTAAGATGTGTGATTAATAATAATCATCATCATATTCCTATACATTTACGTAATGCGTTTATATCACACACACGGATTTGAAAGTACATCCAAAACTTTATTAAAATAACTATTCAGCTCACTTAAGATTTCAGCAGCTCGTTCTTCCATCAGTTTTTTAGCATTTAAACTAGGCAAAAGTTACAGATTGCAGCTTTGCATCTTTGTCTGGAGGCTCGTTCCGTTCAACCCAAAATAACAGGAAGCAGTTTTCAATCAATGCAACACTTTTTGAGGGTATTTACCGGAGAGAAAGGAACTGCAGACGACCAAAATGTCTTACTTGAATTTATTGTTCTGCCATTTGAAACCAAGAGCATCACAACAGGCGAATAAGAATACTTTAATGGGGTAAAAGGGGAAAAATACAAAGCAAGTGAATTTTAACTTCATCTGATGTCTGGGAGTTCGAAAGGGGTTTAACCAATAACCAAAAAAAGTAAAGAGGAATCCAGTCATTCGCATGAAGCAACAATAAAAAAAATATTCATGAGTGTTTCCTTGACTCTGTCCCCAGACAGGATCTTTAATAACGTTAATATCAACATTGTTAAAAAATAATTACAGTTTCAAGGAGAAACCCGTACCACTGGGAATAGTGGTCGGCAGCTGCGTCTGTGTCAGTGACAAAGACGAAAAAGCAACGGAGATGAAGGTTATGAGGAGCAGGATAAGTCAGTCTATGCAGAGAGGTCACTGTTGTCAAATCGCTCCTGATCGTACACCTCGGCGATGACCTTCCGACCTCCGAACCAGCGGTTGTTAAGGGCCTGAATGGCCTTGTTCATCTCCGGCGCCACTGAGAACTCCACAAAGATCTTGACGATGACTTCAGCATCCTCCTCCTCGCCCTGCTTCTCCTGGTAGATTATCACTCGGTTAACAGCACCAAACTTCCCGCACTCCTCTGTTACTTCTCCTTCTAGATCATCATCGATGTCCTCAGGGCCAACCATGTTCCTGAGCACCATAACCGTAGACTGTGGAAAGAGCACACAAGAGCAGCGTTATGATCACCAGTCTCCACACTAGAGCATAGTGAATTTTCAAGGGTCAAGTTAAACCATACATAAACACTTGTTTCGATTGGATAAAAGGCTTCAATTGCGCTGACACAGCACCACAGGTGCATCGTGTACAATGTTTTATTTTGATTTTTTTCCATCATTTTCCTATCATTACCTCACCCTCATGTCATTCCTCATGTCATTGACTTTTAATGCTTCTGAGCAACACAAAAGGTGATATTTTTAAAAATGTCTTGGTGGTTTGTGTCCATACAATTTGGAGCCTATGGGTGCCACTACTGTTTGGTTACCAACATACTGCAAAATATCTCGTGTTCCTTAAAAGCAAAAAAATTGTACAGATTCGAAACCTTAAAGTACGAGTTATGATGAGTAAAGGAGAGTAATTGATGGAAGAATTGTTATTTTTGGGTGAACTCTCTCTTTAAGTTCAGTTGCACTCACCCGCTCACCCACTCACCCGTACAAATGCCATGCAGCGTAAAACAAACTATAAAGTTGATTAAAATCTATAAATGAAAGACCCAACCTCTTGTTTCCTCAGCAGTTTCTGCATGACCATATGTCTGGCACTGCTGCCAGAAATGCTCATGTTCTCCTGCTCACTAAGCATCTCCTGGCCTGTGCCGTCTTTGGCAGACTCCTCCTCTTCCTTTTTCTCCTTCTCCTTCTTGGCCTCTTGGGCTGCAGCCACAGCTGCTGACAGTGATGGTGGAGAGGCTAACACGGGGTTCACTAGGCCCACCTGAGGCACAACAGGAAGAGCGGGCCGGGCTGGTGTCACCCCTGCACAGAAACACAAGTCAGTGTATTAACTGTGGCCCAGCTAACCCGCTATAAAAGCCCTCTACATGAATGCCAGATGAGCTTTTGACCAGACTACAGGGCCTTTACAGGTCTGTTTAAAGTAATAAAATGCATAATATCCGAGGATGAAACTGTTACTTTGCGTCATTTATCTCTGTCAACAGGAGCAGAAACTGTTCAATCAAATGCTACGTTTTACTTTCCCCTACGAGCACAAAATAAGGGGAAGGAAAAGATTAAAAACAGAGAGATCTATGTAAAAGCCAGGCAGGTGGTGGCTTGCAGTATTGAAGCTCAAACATATGTTTCTTCTGTAACAGCTTGTTACTTGCCTCTGTGACCACAATGCCGAGCATTTACTTAAACTACAGCAGGAATAAAGTTTATAGGATTTCAGGTAAGATGGGGTCACTTTTCCCCATCCTCCCTCTCTTGGCTTCCTCGGGCCCCCCATCATGCGTCAGGTTGGATGGTCACGCATGTTAAGATGAATTCCACAAAATACACATATTGAAACTCACTGGCCAATAGGAATGAGTTTATGTTTATGAGGGGAGGGGCTAGAAACAGTCCTCTTCAAACTTGGTTGATCAGTGTGCAGCAAAGGGGAGGGGTTAAGAGGCCACGATCAGGGCGAATGTGGAGAATAAAGACAGGGAGGGGAAGAGAAGAGAGAGAAGAGAAAGAGACAAGGAGAGAAGAGAAAATAAAAGAGAAATCTATTAGTGGACAGAATCCCACGGCAGGCCACGTTAAACTGAGCACTGTTTAGGAGACAACAGAAACCTGAGGAAGAGAAACTACATATAACATCTAACCTGAGACAGTGAAAATAGACAATCAAAATGAGCTGTGCCCAACAAAACCAGGCCTGAACACAGGCACTTAAAATGAGTGGTATTAAAATTAAGCAAGGTTCACTGGTCTGGTGCATGTGCTGTAGGGATGGGCCAGGACGGTCTACTATTAATCCACCAAACTTCTACTGGATGAAGTCCACCATTGCTTTAAGAGGATGACTTATGACAACCTCTCTTAGAGGGTTTTAGCACACTAGCAGTATGTTAATAGACTGTCAGCGGTATAAAATTGAAACTTTACAAATTCTACATTTAAAGCACCACCCCAAAACAGCTCGATGGCTCACGGAACAAATTCACTGCCTGTCAGACCAGGTCTGGTCAGTTATGAACATATATAGTACACTGCTAGTATGTTAGTCTCTCTCTTAATTCACAATCCTTTTTATTAAACATCCCCAATAATCCTGTTTTGGATCAAATATATAAAACCTTATCAGTCATGCAACGCCCACCCTTATGCAACGCAAGTCAACTACATGCAAAACAAAAACACACACACGTCTTGGCAAGGCACTAAAAGAAACAATGCTTTAGATGGTCAAAGTACTGGCAACAAATAAACAAGAACGTGACTATGAACCCTCAGGAAGCACTTTTGTGTGTACCTACCTGTAATGACCCCCGGGGCCTGAGCTGCCATGACGGCCTGAGGCATCTGGGGCATGCTCAGGCCCGTGCCCGCGGTCATTGCTCCCAAGATGGACGCTCCGGCTACCGCTTCCTGGAAGAACAGAGGGGAACATATAGGAACACCGCCTAAACAGCGCCCGTTAAAAGCACACACAACACTAACATGAGAGGACAGACACGAGACAGGACAGACAAGACCAACACAAAACCTCAAACACAGACAAGCCTTGGGCCAGCTGCATAAAAATGAGTTGGAGCTTATGAACTATTCGAAGGACATTCGGATTTGTATGATGTAATAAATACTGCAGAGCATTTGCGAGAGGTCGCGGACCTGATTCCCAGTTGGGGTGTAACGATATACCAGTGCCACAGTTCGGTTTGCTGTGGGGGCAGGGGTTCATGGCATGGTACCAAGCAATGCTAAAACCACTAGATTGACTTTTAACATAACATCAGAAGCTCATGAGAGTGCCGCAGTGTGTACTGCGAGTTGTGTATCACAGTTTTACGGTTCAGTTTTGAATATGGCTTCACCCTTTATTCCTTGGTAACACGCTTACCAATAAAAGAGTGCACTTTTATTGTGCACTATGAAAAGCTAAACGATCAAATGTAAATATTTGCTTTTATCTTGTAACACCACTAACTACTGCCTGCCTCATTTTAAGCAGCGAGTTAAGACAATTAGTCTAATATTTGCCCTGGAGGTCTGAATTTAACATGCAAAGCAGCCCAAAAGCTCATACCACAGGACATGCTTAGTTATGTGCTTAATGCTCAGCTGTCACCCATAGCTTTGAAAATAAGGTTATCTGAATTCTTAAAACACTTTAAAAAGATTTCTGAAGCAAAGCTGTGCTTTATTTGGAATTTCAAACATTGTCCTGCTCGGAAAACATTCCGTTTGTCTTCACATCCGCACATTCAGTCTAAGTCAAGCTGTTTAACTTATCTGTATGTTTAGGAGAACGGTAATTTACATCGCTGAGCCCAAATTTATTCACGTTACACCTTTGTAAAAACAAAAGTATAATTTAAATCTTGTTTACAAAGTTTAAGGTGGCACTGAAGGCATTTCATTCAAGCACACTGCATATTGACCTCAAGGTCTCCTTAAATGAGCACCATAAATCTTCCTTAAAAGAGGCTCTGATCTGCAGTCAACAAATTTAAAGGGATAGTTCACCCAAAAATGAAAACGTGATTTGTGGATTGACTATCCCTTTAAGACTTCCGCAAATACAGATTTCTTGCTTGAGACTTTTTAAAGTTTTAAACATGACCCTGTTTAAGCAAATTTTTGTATTTATAATCAGGCAAAAAGCCTGAACACAGAGTTTTATTTAAAAATATAATGGCTCTTCTCAGCTTCATAATGAAAATAAATAGTGCCCGAGATTTTGAACAAAAGTTCAACCCGTCAATCGATAAGTAAAGACAAATGTCATCTGAATGGAAATGATACTTTTTTGAAAAACAATTAATATTTTGACCTTAAGCGATTGATATTTTTATCAATGTGGTGCTGGCGTGCCGCCATGTTTGGTGTACTTATTTAAATAGATTTTTTACATTCAAACACAAGTAAACATGCTCATAATATTGATCGTTGCCTTTCACAAACGTATTACTTTGTTCCAGAGGACATTTATTTACCCACTGGAGTCTTCTGGGTGAATGCACTTTCGGAAGCTTTAAAACCTCGGGCACTATTTACTCTTCCATTATAATGCCGGGAAGAGCCAGGATATTATTCAATATCATTCTGATTGTAGAATTGAAAAACATGATCAGCTCATATGATCAGATAGCTTAAAGGCGGGTAAATTATAGGATAACTTATTTTTGTACGAACTATTCCTTTAATAAATAATAGTGTACAATCTGATGAAGTGGATGCTTTCGGTATAGCATAAAACTATTTAGTTATTTCATGCAACTAGGCCCAAGACCAGAAAAAAGCTTAAGAACACGTGACAACCTGACCGGATCGTTACAAATTGTTTGCAAACATTTAACAATTACATTAAGACACTGCTGCCTAAGTTACAAATCTATTAATGCAAGTGCTTACAAAATTATTTATAAATGACAAGCTTGAGACAACATGTGACAATTACATCACTGACCATATACAATTACAACAAATTCAAATCATACGGTACTGCAACTGGTAGAATCTATGCTGTAACATTATTATATTAAAATTTTAAATACAGTTCCTAAAAAAATGGAGCTAATCCACAATACAAAGTTATAGCTTTAAACTTTAAATTCAATATTAAGGCCAAAACCAAGATGAAAAATGTTGTAAGAGGTGCCACTTAAAGTCACCTGAAACTCAAACGGCATTCGGCTTTCAGGTATAATGGGCCTGTCATAAAAAAACATTCTCTACCTAGCACACCATGAAAACAAAGCATTACTGTTACAGAGAGGTCCTAAAGACAAGACTCTCCCCACACTCATATTCTACACAAAACAAAAAGGCACCAGCGTGCTTGGAACAGAATTTCCTGAAGGATTTACCAGACAGTTGAGGAAGTCTTCTGTCCGATTCTCCGGCTGGGACAGATTCCATGCCATCTGTTTTTGGAGTTTACACGCTATGTTATCTTTCTGCATGTAAAAGCTCTGTCTCAAATAAGTAATGCTGTGTCATAACTGAGTCTTCATGCCACTCACAGCTAAGATGACTCAAATCAAGCCCTCTCATACAGCACCAAGTGTCTGCACTTGCCTTGCTAAGCCAATTACATCACACTGCCTTACTTTACAAAGGATGGATTTAATGCCAAAGGAAGCAGCCGCTCGCTCGCTCACTCACACACACACACACACACACTCTCTCTCTCTCTCTCTCTCTCTCACACACACACACACACACATTCCCTGACTAACAATAGATGGTGGAAGTGTGTTGACGCTCACCTGGGCAGTGATTTTGGCGGTGGCGGCTGCTGCCGCTACAGCTGCGGCGGGGGGCAGGCCGCCCGGTGTCGTTGGGGTCAGGAGAGGCATGGGAGGTGTGACGGCTTTGCCCACTCGCAGGTACTGGCCACCCAAGTCGAAAAGGTTCATGGAGGACACGGCGTCCAGTGAGGACTGGGCCTTCTCATATTCTGCAGGGAAACAGGAGGACTAAGACTCAACAGCTTTCATAAAGACTCGGCATAAATCTACCAGAGCTCTGAGACAGTTACTGTGTAATTACCAGCGGGCACTTATGGCACAAATGTCCGTTACAGAGCCTAAGAAAACAACGACAACAGAAACAAAAAACTTACTATGAAAGCATGTGAGGAACCTGCCCCCACCCTTCTCTATCCCCTGCGAGACATGTAGAGAACAGCATTCTGCCATGACTGACTGCTCTCAGTCAGATACATTAATATTCATCCGAATGGGTGCGGAAACCACCCACTCACCTATAAAACCATAGCCTTTGTGTTTCCCCGTGGTGGGCTCTCGCGCCAACATGCAGGACTTGATTCTTCCGAAGGCCTCGAACACGCTCTTAATGTCTTCGTCGGACAGATCGGGATGCACGGACGCCACGTAAATCCGGTTGAAGGCGCGTGCCTCTTCGGCTAACTGGTCTATGATGGGTTGAGCCTGACCGATGTTGCTTGGCCGCCCCACCTACAGCCCATCGTTAAAACAAACATGACGTTCACTAACGAATACATTCAAAGCGTAAACATTCGTTTTTTTTAAAGCGCTCACTCACTTTAATGTTTCTACCGCCCAGCATGACCGAGTTCATCTGTTCCAACGCCAGCTGTGCTGCTTCTGGTACTTCATACTCTACAAACGCGAAACCCTGCAATGACATCACCGGATCGTCGGTTAAAAAGCAACAACGATCTAAAACAACATTCCAATTTCAAAAAAGTGAACTAGTCAGACCTTGTGTTTCAATGTAACAGAGTCCCAAGACATGTCAATGCTCTTGATGGGACCAAAAGGAGCAAAGGCCTGTCGAATGGTATCTTCTCCCAGCTCGTAGTAGATGGACCCAACGTAAACTCGGCACATTATGGCTAACGCTCGTTGCCTTTGGGCCGCGACCTGTGATGGACAATACGATCAATTTGATTGGGCCATATTAAGCGTAACCTTATTAGCAGCGATTACAGACTTGTTCCAGTGATTGAGGATAGAACCAGCAGACGGTAAACACGCTGGTACCGAAGACATTACACTGGCTTTTATTTACCTCCGTACATTACACACATGCGTACTGAACAACTGCACGTATGCCAAGAAATGGAGGGGAGCGTTCACGTTTTACATTAAATGGTACGGCAATTAAAGTTACTGAGAACAAAGTGCTGGACTCACAGACTGTAGTGGTGACAGGGGATCTCCAAAGCCCATCGTTAATGAGGCCATCTGAAGAGAATTTGGGAGCTGTCAGGGGTAAAAAAAATAATAATTCAGTCCGTTCAACTCACTTTTGTGAGAAAATTACATAATGCATAAATCACAGATTTTTGGTCTGCTACTATATACTATAAACTATGATATACCTTGTGTCAGATCAAAACATTTAACAGTGTTAGATAGGAGTAGATATGTGTGTAAGATATGACTTAACAGGGTTAAGATTTGAATGGCATCTACAAAGGGTACAATAAAGGGTATAAGAACGTTAAATCAACGTTAAGTAGTTTCACCTGTAGGTTACTGAGCTGTTGCTGCTGATGAGCGAGAGTCTGCTTGACCAGAACGCTCTTGATGCTTTGTTCCATAGCATATTTCTTTGCCTAAAATTCAGAGCACAAAACGCTAAATTAGGCCCACAATGGTTACATCACCTAAAACCACCTACGCAGATAAGGACCCTCTCAGAACAGTTACAGCCATGATATTGCTCAAATGTAATGAGCTAAAACACACGGCGTGATGCCCTCCAACTTGAGAACAGTACAAGCAGATAGGTCACATAACGACGACACTGCTCTCGTTAACTGCTTATATACGTGTGCACTGAGGAAACACGTTTAAAAACTGAAGAGAAGACATGAAAGAAAACCAAAAGCTAATACATTTGCTAACTAACTAAATGTGCATACATCATACGGTAAGGATGTCACTTGGAATTGTGGTTGTTTCTGGCTATAGAAAACACTGCACAATAATGAGGTGCGAGGAAGGTCTCACCCTTTGCAGGGCCTCCTGTTGTTCAGGGGTGAGGGGCGGCAGGCCGAGCTTTGAGGTCGTGCTATGTCCATTCTCCATCATCAGAGCCTCACCTCCCTGCACAGAGTACAAGCACCTGTCAGAGCTGAATGACACACACGCACACAGTGACACACGCACACAGTGACACACGCACACAGTGACACACGCACACAGTGACACACGCACACAGTGACACACGCACACAGTGACACACGCACACAGTGACACACGCACACAGTGACACACGCACACAGTGACACACGCACACAGTGACACACGCACACAGCTCTTTCATCTCAAAAAGTCAAATGAGTCACATAATACAACTTCTCTCGAACAACAATGAATGATCTATGAATGTTCATTTTTCTGATCCAAACAAATAGCTTAAGGATCAGGCTTGGAAAAATATTCAGAACAATCACTGTGAATTCATATTCAGTGTATGATTCCACATTACAGAATGATTCAGCATAATTTCGAGTCTGCTCTAAAACTGCTTTCTAGAACATTTAGGATGCCTTCAGTCTAATGTAACGCTTAAATTTTACACTGAACTGAAAGGCTGTAATTCTGTGCAGATGATAAAGACTAAAGCCTTCTGTAAACATTTATAGAG
>JAZGTJ010020786.1:0-10212 GCA_036877575.1 Botia almorhae
ACAGTGAGGCTCAAAAGAGTCTACTTGTAGAATTGCTTTTATTTTGCATTTCTCGTTTGAGTTTTATTCCTCAGCATGATTTAAGAATATTCCAAAAGCATCTCTTGCTTCAGCAAAAACTTATAAAAACATCTGACCTTTTGTGAAAAGTTACTACAATCAATGTGGCAAATTTGCTTATTTCTTAGTAATCTTAAAAATCTTAAAAATAATTTTTAAAAAATCTTTAAAAAACATAAGGTTTCGGTTTTACGTTTTTCAAGATTCTGATTATTAATGACTTTTTAGACCTGAGTGTGCTTAGAATTTAAGACTTGCCGTGCAAACAAGACAAGCACGTAGCTATGAATCAAATATCATCCAATGGAACCTAAGTTGTTGTGCAATCAGTAGGTATTGATTCATGTGGTTGTTGTAACATGAGGTACAGTAATCATGACCAGTACAAACAGACTTGAGACTGACTGCATTCAATACTATTCCTGGATAAAGCACTGTCATTGCTTGACCCCTAAAAGAGTGCAAGAACACAGAGCACAAAAAGAGGCACAAAAACACCAGAAAAATTGCTCTGCTTTTGCTGAGTTGGACACTTTCTCCCAATAAAGCCAACCAGCGGAGCTTTATTTCAGACCCATCAATATCACAGTTGTTTTGCATTGTTCTGTACTGGTTGTGCTTGTTTGTAACAAAGTCCATACTTGGTAAGGGTCCAAGGACAAATCTGACTCTTTTAGAGATTCCCCACTGTTTTTAGCATAAATCCATATTTTCCCCTCGATTTAGCTTGTGCATGGTTCCCCTTACCCCACTCACCTTTCCCCCTACTCTCCTCCCTTGCTTTTCATAATAATAATGACCTTGAAAATTACTCGGCTATTATAATCATTCCCATCTCCGTCATGGTGCCTATCTGCTAAATTAGAGAGACAGTGAAAGATGAGCGTGATTGAGGGTGTGTGTTTGAGTGTGTTTAATCATGCACTTGTGTTTGAGAGTGATACACCCCTGTGGTCCAACTGTACTGTGTGCAGTACTGCATATTAATGAGCGTGTATGTGTGTATGATATTTGTCCTTATGTTGAGTAAAGAACCACTGACAGAAACCGTTCTGAGATTGATGCACAATCTGATCTCACTCATCCTATTAAACACATCAGATTTTAGTGCCTGATCTCAGACCTGCATGTAATATATTAAACTGTGCATAACCACTTGGCACATTGCCTGCGATCTCCTGTAATCTCACTGTTTTCAATAGAGGTAAAGCAGCAGGTCGAAACGGTTCTCCTCTCTTTCTTTTATTTTCTGTCATTTACCAGATGGACTGCAGGCAGGCAGTCATGTTTCCTGAGTTAGAGTTTGCCTGACCGTACATTAATAATGATACAAATCATTAAGATCTCTCTTTCTCTCCCTCATCATCCCTTCATCTGTCAGTCTTTCAACCTCTGTCTGTGAAGCATTCATAAAAACACATGCACACAAACAGATACTCATGCACACCCACACGCACTTCTCAGTGATGATCAGAAGGTCCAGATTTGACCCATGACCAGTGGTAAAGCATTAATGTGCACTCTCAGATTTAAAGAATGCTTTCAGTTTGACTAGCAGAATCAAGGTATGACCTTAACATGACCTTGAGAGACTGTACATGATCTAAACCTGCTTTAAGCAAAACTATTCTAATATTTGTATAATAATTAGCCACGCTGCGTTTATTAATTAAAATACTTTGTGACAGAGTTGTTTAACAAATAATTGTCACACCAATTGTTACGACCATTTATGTGAACTGTAAATCATAAAAAGATGATTTTTACAAGGTTTAATAAGTGGTGACAGGTTACAGTTCCCTGTGAGACTGCTGCTATTTTATCTGATATAATAATGTATTACAGGGAAATGGCTGTTTTAATACAATTATATTTTCACCAAAACAATGTGGGTAAAAAATGAACATGAATTTAAAATGTCATAGTATTTAGTATGTTTCCCTTTTTGCTTTAATTGACAAAACACACTCCAGCTGGCATAAACCCCAAATGCTCAAAATGATCTTTTTTATCTTAGCATGATTTGAGAATATTACAAAGAGCATCTTCTGTGCTTCAATGTAGTCTGACCTTTTGTATAAAAGGGTCAACATAGTCAGGGTCACAAATTTGCAAATCTGATTGGTGGAAGGAAATAGTAAGGAGTATTTCTGATTCGTTTACATCATACCGTTTGTTTTATTACAGGTTTAAATTAGATATTCAAATTGTGGTTTTCCTACATGGACTCAGAATTGATGTAGTGTATATAATATCTTGATGATGTAACATGGACATCATTAATCCTGTTAGGCTTTAGAATGTGATCTCTGCATGATCCTTCATGTATTTCCACCATCTGCTCCATGTCTTTACTCCTGTAGTGTATGATGTCATTGTGTGTCCACTGTTATTTTACATAACCTTAAAATGACCTTGATGATTATCATGATCGCTGTCATGATGATGAGGTGGGATGACTTGTGCTCTGTAAAAGCCTTGCACTGGGCGGAGATCTCTGCCTCTGTCTGATAAAAGCTTGTTTACTTTAAGTTACATACATGCTCTGCCAGTCATTGTGTCAGTGTTGTATTTATGTTATTATTGTGTGTGTTTATCTACTGTATATATATATATATATGAGAGAGATAGTGTGTTTAAGCATTTTTGATTGAGAGATACATAGCCCTGTCCTTCACTGTCTATTCTAATCTTCTGACTTTGGCCAAAAAGCCCTTCTCTTCCCATGCACAAGAACATGCTGCTGTCATGGCAACCTCGCTATGTTTCATCGCAATCATGAAACACTTCCTTGACACTTCAGCATTGCTATTCTACACTGAGCTCCACACAAACACTCACTGTGTGTTTCCTCATTCTAAACACACTCACATCTTTATATGTCAATCAAACCCTGTCTAGAGCTGTCAATGTCAGCACCTTCTCTTGTCACTCTCAGTCTGTTAATTACTGTCATTATCCTCTGACTCCCAGTTCATGTTTATTGGCCAAGAAATCTATGAGGAGGGGGTCAGAATTAAGTTTAATTACTTAATAAAAGAAACATTACGACATATATTAGATATGAAATATTTACGTTTCTGCATTTTTCTAGATCAAATAATCACTAATCAGATAAGCAAATTTGTGGCCATGGTCAGTGTCCTTGTTTTCATCAGATTGTAGACAGATTTTGCATTTAATGCCAGCTGGAGTGCATGCTGCTATCAAAGCAAAAGGAAAATTCTGAAATTCAAAGTTTTTTAATGCCACTTTAGATAGAATAGACATGCAGAGTGTGTAATGGTGTAATTAGAAAGTGTGTTCTGTAGTGAGAAAAATAAATAAAGATTAAATATAGCAGCAATAAATTAAATGTGTAACAGAGTAACTATGTAACAGAGAAGCAGTGAATGCAGCAACAAATGTGACGCACTGCTCAAAAGATGCATATGAGTTTTGTTATCCAGTATAGCACATTTTTCCCTTAATAACTCAATTTGTCCTTCATTCCCTTGTTAAACTTGGTCACTTTCCTCATTACTATCTCTGGTGGTCTTTCTGACTATGAAAAAAACAGCATGGCTCTCCCTCCCTCCAACACACTCAAAGGCACTGGTCCCACAGGCCCTTCGTGTGACTTTCAGCACCATGGAGAGCTCCGATCGCTAGAGCTGCTTGTATTCTGCTACAAGGAAGCCTGCAGAAAAAAAGAGAAAGGTGCAAAGAGAAAAGAGATTAGCCGACAGTCCAATGCACAGTCGCTGCAGAGAAGAGACTGTACCTTTAAGAGAGGAACCGGAGAGCGCGAGGGGAAGGAAGAACAAAAGCATGCTAATTTATCTCGGAATGATTTTTTTATTTTTCAGTCCAGGCTGTGTGCTGAGTGAAAGCTCTTTGCAGCTTCCTCAACACTCGTAAAGCAGCTAATTCCACGCGCGCACACACACGACCGCACGCGCTTGTTCTCCCTTACTCGCGCACACACACATCGCCTCACGCGCGTACGGCACTGCCTGCGAGAACCAGCTGGAAAGAGCCCATCTCGCACGCCGAGAGAGAGAGAGAGAGAGCGAGAGACAAAGAAAGACAGGACTGAAGGGGAAAAGGAGCGATCAGAAGCGCGACCGGCTCCGGGAAACACTAGCTAACAACACGGAGTAAAGAAGAGAGAGGCGGAGGACGGAGGGTGGATCAGGAAGCAAGCTGGTGGCTCTCTCGTGTAGGCAGCGGAGCACGGTGAAGGCATCATGGGAAATGCACCATCCCAAGGTATGTCAGCTTTATCTTCATCTATTCTTCTGTAGCAGTTATTTTTAAATTGCGTGTTTGTTTGTCTTATCCGCTGATATTTTATCCTTAAAGAGGGGGTGGGGCAAGGTGGGGTTGGAGGGTGTGTGTTTATGTGCACAGCTCTCCTTTGGTGGTTTACGCTGATTGCTTAGTGTTTGTGGGATTTAAGGCTATGCTGGTGAGACTGGTATCCAGGCACGGGAGAGATGAGGTGGGGAGACAGACTCAGTGGGTGTGGAAGCATAGACATGGAGGCTAGGAAAGACACAGGAGGCTAGAAAAGAGAGTGGGAGAGAAAACAATCGTCTGACTCTGATGATTTAATGAGCATTTGTATGTGTGTTGTTGGTCTGTGTTTAGTAGCAATTAGTAGCCATGTAGACAATCTGAAACATGTAAACTAAACAGAAGCAGTCATAGCCAACAAACCCTAAGTGAGTGTGTGAGCATATTACCATTAGAAATATGATCATTGCTCATACTCAAGGTTAGGGGTCTGTTCAAATCACTGACGCTAAGTAGAACATAAGTGTGTAACTTGATCTGCACTAGTTGTACTACAAAGCTGAATGACACCTAAAATTGATCCAATTGTTCAAGGAAGTTCACCTTTTCTAAGAACACCATAGCAACACCCTGGCAACCACCCACAATACTCTAGCAAGGGTTTGACACTCACTTTTCCTTCAGAAAAAAATCTTGTTTTAGATTCCTCTTTTTGTCTTGCATGTGACAGCATTTGGAAGTAACTCCTTTAAGCAGGAGGCTGGGAACCAGAGCCAGAGAAAGACAGAAACATAAAAAGCTAGAGAAAGAGATATGGGCAAAAAGGACCTTACAGGCAAGGGTCCCTGAAGCCTTTTGGAGGGACGAAAAATAAAGGATCACAGGCATGAGAAAAAGATTTCATATGAGGCCTAAGACGGAAATGGTACAAGAGAAGATGGGGGAATTCTTCAGGAGAGTGAAGACTGTACGAAAGAACAGATGAGTGATACAGAAAAGGACAGAAACTCGGGAGAGTGGAAACATGGAGTGAGACAGAATAAGGAAGGGAGGGAGCTGGAGTGAGAGAGACTGGCTGCTGAAGGCATTACCTACACTCTCCTGGGAAAGACCAGCTTTGGTAAGCAGGATATGGAGGGCTGGTGTACAGTGTTTAAATTAAAGCAAAGCTTCCAGAAAGCCCGATTTTTGTAGAAAATAGGTCTTACAAAGAGCCTTTTAGTAAAGCAAAGATCTTTATTGTGTATGTGTATTTTTGTGGATTGTGTACCCAGCAATGTCGTTTACAAGCTGATGTTCTGCTATATACTAATGTTCTTTCCTTGTTCCTTTCAAAAGCCTTTTGTTGTTTTTTTAGTCAGAATTTTTAAACCATTTCAAGTTTAGCCAAGTGTTGTGTATTGTTCTTTTGTCTTTATATGATCGACTTAATTCATCATATTTTAGCTGTGGGAAGAGTTCACTGATGATGATCGATATCTATTGATGTTGTCTTGAGTTCAGTCTCATAGTTACAGTCAGCAGCCCGCCTTATATGGGGCTTTAGTTTACTGTGTGGGAAACAATCCCATTAGTCTGAATTCGTTTTTTTTACCTGTAATAAAATCTACTGTAGACACAACGTATTAAGGTGTGGAATTTCATAGTTGTCTCATTATATTGTTGCTAAATTGCTTGTATCCACTGCAGTTATCTAGTAGCTTCATTTTTGCAACTGACTGGCAATAAAGTCTTTGTAAAAACACTCAAATCTATTGGAAGTATCGTATTATTTTCCCTTTTGAAAAGGAACGGGTAATTCCGCTAACTGGAATTTGTTCTCTCTAAGTCTAAACCATGCGTCACATGCCCCCATGTGACGCATCAACACCAGTCTTTGGCAGAGAAGCAAATGTAAGTGTATTTATTAGTGTCTCCTTTAAATCTGATACCATGGAATTGTCAGTCTCCTGCTGAAATAAATGTAAATAACGCTTCAAGGTGTCTCTCACAGACAGACAGACAGCATGAGTTTAGAGATAACTAGGCAGTCTGTGACTGGAACAAGAGTGTTTTGGTCTGCTTCATGGCCATTGTTATTTGAACAAAGCGGATATACCTTGATATACATTGAAGAAGGAATAGAAGAGATGGAAAGATACAAAGCTAATTTGAAGAGCATCACTACATGAGCCCTAGAACAGAAGAACAAGAGTCTGAGTTCATCTAATAATGTGCTTCTGTTCCTTCTGTTCTTGTTTTCTTTTTCTCTCTCCATATTATGGGAGAAGAAGACAAAAGGAAAGTAAAGAAAGCTTAATAAAAATAAAATGCTGGTGCAGAAAGTGGAGGTGTGGAAGTTGTGGAGGAGGGAGAGGCTAGGAGCATTGCCCCGAGGAACGCAACAGAGAGAAAGGTGTCAAGAAATACAGGTGGGCGTAAGAAGAACGTAAGATAATAGAAAAGAAGATAATAGAAAAGAGGGGGATGAAAGCAATGCTAGGATAAAAGGGAAGGATGGAGAGATGACATAAGAGAAAGGAGAAAAAGGAGAAAGGGTTCTACAGTAGACAGTGTTCTACAGTGTTTTGCTATGTAATGTACACTATGTAAATATTACAAAAGCTGTAGTATAGATTCTCTAGTAAAAGTCACAGTTTCTAGTAAAGGCTATCTCAGGTAAAGGATACAGTTAAATTTCTAGTAAAACATGCATTATAGTATATAGATATTTTGCCTATGTTTTATCTCTAGTAAATGATATAGTAGGTACTATCAAATAATGTCTTTGGTAAATAATCATAGTATCTATACCATGGAGGAGCAGTTGTGGCTTACTAAAGGGCAGTTGTGGCTTACTGAGGGGCAGTTGTGGCTTACTGGATATTGAGTCAGGCTTGTAATCAGAAGGTTGCTGGTTTAATTCCAGTCCCAGCTGGTAGCAACTTGAAGTGCCCTTGAGCAAGGCACCTAACCCCCGATTGCTGTCATAATGATTACAAGGGTCTTAACTTATAGTATCACTAGTAAATGGTGTTCTAAATAAAAATTGGAAGAAACAACCTGAGTAAAATTTATCAGTGTGTGTGTGTATTCCCTTGAAATTAGACCCACAATCTTTGCGCTACTCTGCCAATTGAGCTACTGGAACATGGTTATGATACATGATATGTTATAGTATTTGTAATATAGCATCACCTCAACCATTTATAGTATTTGAAATATTTATATCTTGACTGAATGCACACATCATTAGTGTGTGTTTTCCAGGTCAGATCTCATGTAGGTTATTTCATTTAATCTAATACAATTACCATCAGGATATGACATCACTAATTGTGTTTATTCTGGTTTTATCTGCTGTAACTGCAGTTCCCTTTCCTTTACTCTGTTGCCTTTGAGTTCATGTTGATTTGATAAGCAAATCCATTACAAAAGAAGATTATTTGTGACTCCTGTGTGACACTTCATCATCATGAATGACACATAAAATCAAACTTCATATTAACTCGCTGTTGTAAACATTCGTATTTAATTCCCTAGAGTTCAAGATGTGTTAAAATGGAGAAAATATTCTATTCTAATATTTATCACCGCCATTCTGAAAAGGTTTGCAGTGGGTCAGGATAGTTATGTTCATAGCAGGAAAACAGCAAGATGAAAATAGTTATTCTGACACCACTTGAATTTCTGTCCGCCTTCTGATTGTTTGAGAGCTGTTGGAGTGATTTGTACCTGATTTGAGTGTCTGCACATACTATGTCTTTTGGGTTGAATGGCAGTTTAAGGAATGGTTACAAATGACATTTCACAGTTCAGCTAAACAGCTATTCAGTGGGACATATCTTTATACTGGTTAGAGAAATATGCAGATTTACTTTGCAGAGGATTTCTACTTTTGTTCAGATTGCGTGTGACCTTGTGAAATAGGTGGTGTGTTTTTGTCACAAGGGCACAAGTCTCAGATGTCATGCCCACAGACCGTTGGTTGGACATCTGATGCATATGCCACACTTAAATGGAAGAACTTCAGGAGCTTTAAAGTCATCATCTGATTGGTGGAATTGTACAGGATGTCCAGGAGACCTGTGTTGCGTTCTTTAACAGTCCACCAGGAAACACAATGCTAAACAAAGTGAATTGTGATTGGCTACTTTACATGTCAGCCAAACAACCTTTTGGGTAGTTCTTAGTCAATGAAAGTTGCGATAGATTTCAGACCTTCTGCCATCAGTCTAAAGGCCTGGCTACTGCCAAAGGTCAGATTTTATTGTGTGATTTTACAGACCACACAATACCCCTATTTCCTGCAGTTTGTCGTAACCTGGGGGAGGATGATAGCATTAATATGCAGCAAAAATGTAACCCGCAAAAAAATGTATGTCAATGATGCGATGGATGGTCCATGACCACAGTTTTAATCATACTGACCACATAAATCGTTTATGTTATGAAAGTTACTCTCAATATTCATTTGTGACTTGATGTGGTTAAACATTGCAGCTGACACTGTTTTTCATAACCGATCTGTGTGTCTAATCATGGGTAACACTGTATTCGTGAGTTTTATTTGAGGAGGTGGCAAGTGCATTTTAATAAGGTAAAATCTGTATTTTTAAAATTAATGTCTGCACTGTGTTCGACCCTTAACGCCCACTTAAACACCGACATACCAAATTAACAAATTTATAGCTGTAACAGAAAAATCAGCAGGGATATGTTTCATTTGGAACTAAAGCTTATGGTAGCTGCATGATATTAGTCTAATATTCCTATCCAATTATAATATTCCTATCATGTTAATCAGAGTGTATATCACTGTGTATGTGTGTGTGTAGTAGTAGTGTGTATCCTCAGGAGATCCCGGCCATCATACAGTTTTAGCATGAGCTTCCCTCTGATTGGCTGATGATGACACAATGGTCTTGTGACAGTGTGTTTTGGATTTTTGAGAAGAACCACAGTCACTGCAGGTACATTACATTCAGATAGAGCTGTTATCTGCAGTATAGAGCAACTGTAAACAATGACATTACTGTGAAGCGTAAACTTAAGGGGCATCCATCCATTTGTCCATCTGTTTGTTTGTTTTGCTTGTTTGTTTGTTTATTTCTTTGTTTGTTTGTTTCTTTTTTTACTCATTCTCTTCTCTCTCTCTGGTGGAAACACACATTTATACATACACAAACGTGCTGTTTGTATTTATTGGGGCTTTTTAACAGCAGGGGCGGTTTAATGACAGTTATTTATTTTCAGGCTCAATCAAAATTAATTGGTGCATCATCTGTTTTTGTAAGATGCACATTTTGCTTTTCAGTATTTTGTCAGTGGCTGGCCAGTATAGTACAGCAGTAAGGGCTAATGCAGGCCCGTAATCCTTCACTGCTATGCTAAGTAGTGAGCATGCCCTATCATACTCATGCCTATTAGAGTATATGTGTTTGTTTTTGTGTATGAAACAGGATTTACTAGGGGCTTAAGGTCTTGGCTCACAAGATAAACCATAATATAAATCAGGAAATTACACCCTAAACACACAACTGTGCAGTGCTTTTGAATGTGTGTGGTCATATCTACAGATTTCCTTCATAAATCCAGTTCCTGGCTGCCTTCACATGTGCAGGATCTATTTCAATCAGTGTGTAATTTGCTGTGGAGCACAGAAAAGCCCACAAATGCTTTCATAGCACTTTTGTCCTGTAAATCGATTTGTCTTTATGAATGAACAGCCAGATCCTCTTTGACATTCCTCCTGTATACCTCTCCTGCCATTCTCTGAATCGTTCTCCCCCTGTGATCGTTATCTTTGTCTGTCTGGGGAAATATAAATCTGCACCTGATGAATGCAGGTGTAAACAGGGCCCTAAATGTTTTGTGATTAGTTAATAGTGATAA
>JAZGTJ010020787.1:0-10212 GCA_036877575.1 Botia almorhae
TTTTTTAGAAAAAAATAACTACATATATTTTACTGTACAAGACAAGGTTTTGTAAACAAAACTGCATATTAAACCTTTTGAGAGAATTTATCTTAAATTAATTTTGTTTATTTAACCCATCTGCAAATAGCTTTGTTATGTCTTAAACTTAACAACATTATGTGTGGATTATGTTTATGCTTTAAACAAGAAAAAAAATGTTTGTCAATGGGGTAAGAAATTAAACCTAATTTAATATATTCTCCCAAACGTTATGCAGTTTTGCTTCTTAAGTAAAATTATATTCTTTGTAAATAATTTTATTTGAAAACAAGCAAAAATAAAGATTGTTTTTTAATTTAATGGGATAATGTATATCTAGTCACTTTTCAAAAAGTTATGCAGAATGTAGCAGAGGCTCAATTTGCTATTTTTAAAATACCTTCAGCTAGCAGTCTGGAGTTCAGAGTTTATTCTTTGATCTTCTCACTTTGCTGCATGCCTGCTATAAACCTATAAAACCAACTTATTAAATACATTTTAGTCTTGCTATCTCTCTTTACCTGCATTGCACCCTTTTACTAAACATTTTCACAGTTATTTCTGGACATTTCTGGAAATCTAATAGCCTGTTTACAGGTAAAATATTAGTAATAATATTAACAGAATTATAATATTGTTCTTAAGCTGTTTTTTATGTAATTTGAGCAAAAGGGGCTGCATGTTCAGATTTGAAGATAAATGCATCAGGTCTAGCTCCAAATTATGATTTTAATCCCACAGGTCAGTTGAAAAAAAAGTAAATTAAAAAATCAAAAACAGTTTATTACATTCTCAAAACATGATTAGTATCATAATTGAGAAGAGAACACAATTTCATAGGAAGTTTTTATTTCCAACTGTAACTGTATGTTGGGATTATTATGATTAGTTATTCAAAAGCAGCCTATTACAAAATTAAACAAATGGTTCTCAGTGGTCATGAAGTAGCTTGTAGACTATGATTGTTTCATTGTGAAGTGATGTTATTCCCCACAAACCACAGCATACAGACCGAGACGACAAGAATCCTGACACTGATGAGAATGGCAACAGTACAGTCCGTCAGAGTCCCGGGGTGAGCAGCAATGTTTTTATGGTAGTTTGATAGATATCAGACCCCCTTACTGACTTTTTATTCAGGTGTAATGATAGTGTTAGTTATGGTCAAAAAGAACCCAGTCCTAGGTACAAACAATTATTGATTTCTGCATAATTACTGAGATTACCAATCACCACTGACCACAGAGCAAGGTTCTTAAGCCCCGGTTAGTCCCAGTAATGTCCTAGCCATTTGTAGAATATTTCGATAATGCCAGATAGGATACTTGAACTTACATGTGATTATGAAAACCTTAACTAATTAAGCTGTAATTCTTTTTTTCTGTGACCTTTGACCTTTTAAGGTCATCTACTATGTCACAGCTCAGATCTCCAAGGGGACTACATCAGCATCAGAGGAAGCAACACAGCGTAGAGACACATCACATTCGCCCCCATCACAGGTGTCACATACTTCCGACCAAAACATGACCAGTTCTGACCAATCCCAAAACCAGCTGCAGGTATCCTCTAATAAATCTGGTGGCCTAAAAATGAATGGCCCAGCTAGCTCTCTGTCCCAAAATCAGCTGACCTGTGTTGCCTCAAAGTCAAACCCATCCTCTCCTTTGGAAGATGTTCCAGGTAGCCCAACTCAAGGGAAGGTTCATGTGGTCAAGGCCGCACAAATGCAGGTTAGTATAGAAGAGAGGGTAGAGTCTCCAACAGCAATTTGCTCACCGGTCTCCTTTGGAGATGTTGAACCGGGCCTTTCTAAAGCAGTCCCTGTTGGGCCAGTTTTAGAAAATCCAAAGCTTATTCTTGGCTCATCCAAGGCAAGGGAAAGGAAGTTTGAGGAAATGGAGCAGAATGATGAGGCCTCTCTCAGCCCTGATCTGTCAGGAGAAGAGCCCCCTCCACCTCCACCAGATAACTTTGCCTTCATGATCACTAACACTAAGGTACAAGCCCTCTCTACTGGAGAGTACCAGCAGCTGGTCAACGCCAAGAAAGGTAGTGTGCAGACTGTAACTTTTGGCAGCAAAAGACCTTCTAATAGTGACACAACATCAGGAGATGATGCTAATGTTAACACTGACAACAACACTAAAAAGCCAGTTATTATCATCTTTGATGAGCCAGTGGATATCCGCTCAGCCTACAAACGCCTTTCCACCATCTTTGAATGTGAGGAGGAGTTAGATCGAATGCTTGCAGAAGAAAGAATCGATGAGGAAAGTGAGGAAACAGAGGAAGAAGAATTGAATAGAGGAGTGCAGAACGGAGATGGTAGAAAATCTGGCCAAGATACTGGTTCACAGTCTCCTGCAGATGTTAAAGACAGTGCTCCACACATCTTCAACTCTTCATCATCCTCGTCTTTATCAGAGGGAGGATCATTGGTAGAAGATGCTAGTGATGCCAAGCAAGATGGAAAGAAAAAGTTTAGGCTGAAGTTCCCAAAAAAACAGCTAGCTGCTTTAACACAAGCCATTCGCACTGGTACTAAAACAGGCAAAAAGACTTTACAGGTTGTTGTGTATGAGGATGAAGAGGAGTCAGATGGAACTGTCAAACAACACAAAGAGGCCAAGAGGTTTGAAATTTCTTGTTCCAAAACAGAGTCCTCAAAATCAAATAAACAGGAACCTAAGGGACGAACCAGTGAGATTCGGAAGAGTACGTACAAAACCCTTGACAGTCTAGAGCAAACCATAAAACAGCTAGAGAACACAATTAGTGAAATGGGACCAAGAGCTCCTGATAACACTAAAAACTCTGTGAACCTTGAAACTCAAGAGAGCAAAGTTGAAGAGAGTTTAGGGCACTCTGAGAAAGCACCTCCTCCCAAAACATTGGTTCCCAGGCCTTCTCCAACCAGCAAAGCTTCTGGTCTCCGAAAGAAGACTAAACCACAGCTCCTTCCTCGGCCTGCCATCATACCAACTGCAGGGGTCTCAGTCACACCAGTTCCCAGCCAGCAGGTCTCTCTTTAGCTCCTACTGTTTTATCAAAGACTCTGGGTCTGTCCCTCTACACTTCCTCATCAATTCCACCCTTTCCAGAGACTTCTAAAGATCCTTAGCCTCTCCAGTGGTGGAGGGGACCAGCTGTTGGATCTAAACTTTTAACACTTTCACATATTTTTATAAATATGGTGTGTGTTCATTTCTGATAGATCTTTGTGTGTTTATTGATATTGCTCTAACCTTGGGTGAAGGTGGCATAAAAATTTTCACAGTCTTAGAATCACAGTCTCAAATTGTTCCATGTCTTTGGTTCCTTTGTGTGGGTTCTAAGGCAGTCCTCAGGACAAAGGTTTTTCTGGGCTGGTTTGCATGCGTTCTTACCTCTCAGTTTCTTTTGTACACATACCTTAAAGTGTCAAGGTGATATCCCTGATATTTTTTGCAAGCTCCAGCTTGCTGTGTTTATAGCTTACAAACCACCTCCAATAAGGCTCTCTTTTTGTTTCTTTCTTTTTATTTATTTTGTTATTCTGTTTGCTTTAAATCCCCTTTGCAGAATGCCAGCGTGGTCTCACCAACTAGTCGGATGCCGGTGCCCGTTTCTGCCAAGCCGAGGCAGCAACCGAGCACCTCAGACAAAGAAAGGGCAACAAAACAGCAAAAGCTACAGGACACTCAGAGGCAGTTCCGTCAGGTAGTTTTATCATAGGACCATGAGTCCAGTCAGAAAGATGCACACACCTAGGCAAAGACTGAATGCTTGAAACAGGAAAGTTAGTTCTTGCAGGGCTTGTGTTGTGAGGAAAACGAACTAGCAAATAACCTGATGAGACCAAACAGACTGTTCTTTGGCAAATGGCCCAGCGCTGGCAGCCATCTTTGAATTGCTGATTCTTTCTCCTGCTGCATTGTTGATTGGCTGTGACCGAAGGCAACTGACTGTTATTTCACAATACCATCAAATGCTTCTGCATGTTTGCTTTGCTTGTGACTTTGGTGCTGTAGGAGACATACTTATTTGACACAAACCAATAAACCAAGTAAGGCAAAAATAAAATGAAATGCCACAGTTACTGCTTTGCTAATGCTGTTGACCTCACTGATGCTTAGTACTCACATCTAACCCACACACTCCTTCCCTTGAAAGACAGGAATGCTTCTGTACTAAACACATTTACAGACCCTTTCCTTTGACCTCTAAGAGGAATCCTCAAACCCCTGGCCAAACCTCAGGATCCACTAAATCTACTAAGACTATATATAATCCAAATTGTACCTCTTCCATTTCCCCTGAAACCTTTGGTATTGAATACTGGTTGGTTGCACAGCGCATAACTCATAACCTTAATTTACCATGTCCCTCAACTTACCTTTCCTTTCCATCTTATGTTCTATTCAAAGTGATATCTCTGTATTCTCACCTTAAAGTCAGATAATTTAGGTTTGTCTTTTTGTGTGTGTGCCTTTAGTTTGTTCACTTATTTATGTAGTTTCTGTGTCTTTGGTAATCTTTTGTGATTAACTGTAGATCCCAGTAGTGACTTTAAACATGCTTAGAATTTTGTTCGTGTTTTAATTATGAGTTCCCTCATTATTGACAATCAGTGTGTTTTGGCGTCTTTGTTTGCAGGCTAACGGAAGTGCTAAAAGATCAGGAGGAGATCCCAAATCCACTTCTCCTACCGTGCCTGCTTCTAAAATTCCTGCTTTTTCCTCTAGTGCAGGAAAAGGCTCGTCTCAGTCTGATTCTACTAATAATGTAAATTCTTCCTCTCCTTTATCTTCCTCCCTTCCTGCTAGCAAATCCTGCCTCCAACCTCCTCGATCCAACTCCGCCCCCTCCTCTCATATCCCCTCCCTCTCTAATGGGTCTTTTAAATTTGCCCCTCCCACTCACAGCACTAAAGGCCTCTCTATTCTCACACAGACACAAAACGGTCGACCTTCCACCTCTTCTTCCTCTTCCTGTTCCCACTCCCCTCTTTCCCCAACTATGTTGAGTCAGAGTGCAAAGAGTATCCGCACCATTCATACACCAAGCTTCACCAGCTACAGTCGGCAGCACAATGGGAATGCCGTTAAATCAGCTGTCCCCGTGGTTACTGTCGCTAAGGATGCTGCCTAGAATGCTTGGCTGCTCCGCTGCCATTTCTTTAATATCACTCCTGATTTACTTAATTCATTTACATTTTTTTTCTAATTTTGTTTTGACCGGTTCTACTATTGTATCAAGTTCTCAGATGGAACTTGTGTTTGTTTTTTGGGGGCATGGTTTTCATGTTTGCACGTCATAATTTGTTCATTCTACATATTTGTTCAACTGAATGGCTGTCTCCCATTATTTTAAGTTGTGAACTTTTAAATCTCTGTGAATCACAATGACAACAACAGTTATGTTGTAAAAAAAATAGAAATCTAGTTTAATTGCAGAGAGCAGGCTCTTGTTTAACAATTTTATAGAGCACTTCATTTGAAAAGAATACTTATTTTTCATACAAGTTGAAGAGAGACTAAAAAACAAGAAAAAGTATTCTCATAGTGCAAAAATAAAAACAGTATGTTGTTTGTTAATGGTCTCTAAGTGATTGTAGATTGTTTTCATTTGGCTTTTTTAGTTGGCAGACATTGGTTTTAGCCATAGTAAGCGAATCAAGTACTGTAAGTATACTAAATATTAGCACAAACTGACTTTAACATTGTGTCTTTTTGTTTTTCTTTCATGCACTGCCAGTGTCTTTAAAATTTATTGTTATAACACGACAACAGTTTTTCAAGTAAACAGTTGTCTGTTTTTCAGTAGTTGTGCCTATTTGCCAAAGTTTGTAATTTACGTTCGTACATGACTATGTATACTGTGTTAGAAGCTATGTATGTATATTTAGGATAGGTTTTACCTGGCTTAACCTACCTACAATTTATAAAAAAAATTGATTTTACTCAGTCTATGCCTTTTAAATTAATGAGTATTGATGTCTAAATGTAAAGAAATAGTAGTGATGGATGGATCTGCTTTCTATTTTCCATGTAAATACTGCAACATCTCTGAAATGGAGATTCTCTTTAGTTTTGTTAACATATTGTACCAAAGTTTATTTCTATGCATGCCTATACTAAACTATTGAGAAAGAAAATAACAGAAGAAAATGATGCTTGCACAGACAGATTTTGTAAATAAATGTTTCCTTGGTTTGTATAGCTTTAAATGCAGATGCAAATTGTGCAACAGAGTTTAGGTATTAAAACAATAAACTTTCTGCATGCTTGTCATTCACATGGCCTCAAGTTATTGTGGCAATGGTTTGTCCACTGCTGTCTTTCTATTAAACATTTGGCTTTGTATAGTTCAACTGAATTGTGGATTTGTTTTACACCTATACTGGCACAGAAATGGCATTCAGTACAAAACAATGTGAACTGTGTATAGTACTGATCCAAAATTTGGACTCACCTGCTTGAATGCTCATGATTTAAATACTTAAATTCTTAAATATAGTTTTACAAATAAATTAATTTATGCTTGTATATAAGTTGACATGTGTGTCTTTCAAGACCGCTATTGTTTAAACTTGCTACACTAATGCAGATGTAATAATCACATGCAGCAGGTAAAGAGGCCAGTAGAGGGGGATGTTGTGGAAGTGCTGATTCTACCTAGAATATACAGCTTGTCTGTTCATGTTGTCTGCTCACTGTATGACTAAAAGATAGTAAAAGAGGAAACGGCTATAATCTTGCACAGAGACAAGTAGCCAGCTGAGGTGTTGGTTGCTGGTTGGTTGAGGACGCCTTTGTAGCAGCTTGTAAGTACCCATCATATTTTCAAATAATTAATAATAGACATGTTTTTATTTAAAATATTGTTAATGTGGTATTTCACGTGTGTCAATAAAAAAAATGTGTGTTACATTTAAAATAATTTTACCTTACTGAAATGGTATTTACTGATTATTGATTATTAATTAAAGTGCAGTATGTTATAATATTAGCAATTTGAATTGTTATAGTCATGATTGATGGTTAATGAAATTAAAGATCTTGCCTCTGAAAAGTAGATCATTATCACAGACAAAAGTATACACTGTACAGTATGACAAACATGATTCTCTGTTCTATATCTGTTACTTAACAAATAACAGTAATAACAAAACTTGTAAAACATAGAAATTATGGTCTCTTTCATGATGTCAGATATATTGAAGATCATTTCAATCAAATGACATGTTGTTGGTAATGTCTATAGCTCTGGAGAAAATGATCTTGCTAAAACCAGTCTGATACTAAATCAAACCCATACCCTTCTTCAAACAGCAATTTAAAGTCTCAAAGACCTGCACTATGTTGAATCACTCTGAGGAGTGGATTTATCACAGCTCTCATGTGGAGAACGTCCTTCTTGTGACCTTCTACGTTGTCATCTTCATCCTATCAGTTCCAAGCAATGCCTTGGCACTTTGGGTGTTCTGCTGCCATGACAACCGCAACACTCCTTTCAAAATATTTCTGAAGCACCTGGCAATAGCTGACGTCTCTTACGCCTTGGTGCTCCCCATGCGGATGGTCTACCATATCTTAGACGGTCACTGGCCTCTTGGGGAGGGAGCCTGTCGTGTGGTTGGCTTCCTGTTCTTCATCAACCTCTACTGCAGCATGTTCTTTATGACTTGCATCAGTGTAGACCGCCTGTTGGCTTGTGTCCTACCGCACAAGACCCAGAGACTGAGAAACACCAGGAACGCCAAAGTGGTCTGTGCGGTATTGTGGGTCATGGTGACCATTTCCATGGCCCCTGTCCTGTTCTCCAAACAACAAGTTATTAGACAACTGCAAACATGGAATGTGACGGTGTGTGAACAGCTGTACATAGAGAAGTCATCCAATGCTACCGGTGCATTGGTGTCGACTGCCGTCGCATTTCTTATACCTCTGGTCATCCTGATCGTGTCTTACGTTCTAATATTTTGCAAAGTCAAAGGAATGACTTTTCAGGAAAGGACTCCGTCTCAGCATAAGGCAATGAGATTGATTGTACTAACAGTGGTTAACTTTGTGATGGCCTTTGTGCCTTATCATATCAACCGGTTTGTCTTCATCATACAACACGATGATCTGTCAAAGTCAGAATCAGAAAGACAAATGCTGTATTTGGGAAATCACATAACCTCAGCTTTAACATGCGTAAGTGCTGTGCTGGACCCTGTCATGTACTTCTTTCTGGCTAGAAATTACCAAGAGACCCTGCTTAAGCTCTGTGGTAGGAGCCCTAAAGAGGATCATTCCACCACATGAAGACACGAGAAAGCCCATTAATGCTGCAGAGCATCTGCAAATCAACATGGTTCTATTGTAAAGCAGAAGGTGAAGTTAAAAGGCAGAACTGAAAAATTACAGCTAATATTTAGAACTGCAGATATAATATTGGTATCAGTTTCCTACCACAGCAGCCTATTTTTAGGGCACAGGCAGAACAATAGCCTATGACATCCAGACACGTGACAGTATATGATATTATCATCACTTGTTTATTAAACCCTCTTGTATAAACATTTTACATTTATCATTAATTTTTCAGTTTTGTATATGGCTTTCTAGTTGTGTTGTCAGCCAAAAATAAAATATAAATTATATAATCTCGAAACTTTTTGTTAAATATGATTTGTTTAAATATGAATAATCAGGCCTGTGTAATGCGCCGTGCTTCTAATAGTTACAAATTTTAGAGAACTGAATAATTTATATATGTTGTTGCAGGAGGTTGTGGGATCGTCATTAACTGCCTGAATGATATTTTAGTATTATTTTTAAGATACACAAAGTGTGTGACAGACCACAAGTGCCAATTAATAGAGACGCTCAGCTCAAAACCCAAAACGCTTCAGGTCAGTTTTGGTCACACTGAGGACCCGTAGCATAAGGCGTGCCTAGTAACGGGTTGTCAGGAAGACAGCGGAGAGAAAATGTGCGCATCGCTGTGATTTGTTTACCTTACTGTATGCCGACAAATATAATAGTAAAATAGAACACGTTACTTATTACCTTGTTTTCAAAGTCTTAAGATCGAGGCAGATATATCGAAATGCATCGACCTGGATCTCCATTACTTTAGTAATGGAGTTTAGGGTGGAGTTAAATTTTCTTACCTCCATTGGTATTTATCTAAAAATATCTTCAGGATGTCTGCAGCGTTTACCTTCGCAGATTAAGGTACCGACAGAACATTATATTACCGATAAGTTATTGATAAGAGTCGCACGTGTTTGATTTTGATGACCCTGAAAAAGCATTGAGCGGTGGGCTAAACAGATGCTAAAATAGATGTAAAAATGTAAATAAACTTGTGCTGTTTGAATAGTAAGATAGTACAATAAATGACAATTACACATTTTTAAGTTCTGTGTCTCAATAGTTTTTGTGGCACATTGTATGCGACAAATATAAATAAGTTTATTTCAGTTGCTGTAACGTTTACAGTAACTGGGAGAACTGTGGGCTTTGACGATATTTTTATTATGATTTGAATACTATTGTAAATTTTAATGCACTCACCACAGAACCATGTTTATCCAGTGCTATAAATGTATTTGTATAACTGGGTACAGATTTCTCGATATAGCAGGGTAGCATCAAACAAGACCTGCATACCCCCGACAAGTAATAGTAGTCTACTGCTTTTTTTTGGTTGGATAGATAGTTTGGCTTTATATTTGGCCATTGCTGTGTGCTATTCATGCATACATGTCTCATCAATGAAGCACAACAATTGTGTTTCCTGTTTGTAGTTTCCAGTTGAACAATGAATGAACATTCTAAGTGTGTGTGAGTGGATCAGATAGGTGTCTCAGTGGCACCCGTCACCATGGGTACCGCATCCTCTCTGGTGAGCCCTGGGGAGGTCATTGAGGATGCGTATGGCGGTGAGGGTGGGGAAGCATGTGAGATACCAGTGGAGGTGAAACCAAAGGCTCGTCTGTTGCGGAGTTCTTTCCGTCGCGGCCCTCGCGTCATCGGCGCCAGCTTCAAATCCACTGGATCAGTGGAACTGGAATACGCCGCGGAGTACGAGCGCCTTAGGAAAGACTATGAGATCTTCAGGGTCAGCAAGAACAATGAGATCACCTCCATGCAGAAGAAAGAAGCCAAGCTGGATGAGGAGAACAAGAGATTGCGCGCTGAGCTGCAGGTTTGA
>JAZGTJ010020788.1:0-10211 GCA_036877575.1 Botia almorhae
ATCTACACAAACATACAGCTTCACCTCATCAGACATCTTCACCGATCTACACAAACATACAGCTTCCCCTCATCAGACATCTTCACCGATCTACACAAACATACAGCTTCACCGATCTACACAAACATACAGCTTCCCCTCATCAGACATCTTCACCGATCTACACAAACATACAGCTTCACCGATCTACACAAACATACAGCTTCACCTCATCAGACATCTTCACCGATCTACACAAACATACAGCTTCCCCTCATCAGACATCTTCACCGATCTACACAAACATATTCATTCAATACACGCCCAAAACTCACATTTTCAATTATCTATTCAACTACTAAAGTGTTTTCAAGCACTGGGACGTGAAAAATGAAAGAGAGATCAGGGCCAGAATAATGAAACAAATAAAATAAACAAATGCGTGCGGGTCGGTTGCTGTTGGTCAGAACAGCAAAGGTTCATTTAACCCATTTCTTCTGCGTTGTACTTAAATATTCATGTCGCCGATCCAAAGTAGGTCACACAAAAGCCTCCTTATTCACACAAGAGTGATCGACATAAACAACATCAGATCTGATGTTTGATGTCAGAGTTTCACAGATTGACTATTAAAATACTGCACTACACTTTTGTAGAAAGTGAACCGACCCAGAGTTTATACATGGAGGAATATGGAGGATTTGCGACGCGTCGCCATTTTAAACAGCGCGTCCATTATGATGGCCAAAACCGCGCAATAAACACCAGCATGACTATGAATCGCGAACTGACGCGAATTAAATGCACAAACCTGTAATGTTGCAGCTGCGGACACGACAATCACGTTCGACACTCTTGAGACGCGGAGAAGCGACGCGGTGCAGTTAATATAGACGCGCGATGAAGAGGAGGGACTTCAACGCTGATTTACATATACTGCAACTGACAGACAGAGATAGACTACAATCATCTTATAGATAGCAAGAGAGCAAATAAAGACGTCTCCTCTGTTCAATCTGCAAACTGTCCTGAGAGGAATATCTCCTTTATTTAAAGTTTCAGATCCCAACATTGTCTCAAACTGAGCTCAGATTTGACAAGACAACAAAATCGGAGATCGCAGTACTCTAACATGTAATCATATCTGTAAAGCTGCTTGTAACAATGTACATTATTAGACAGTTTTGATAATACTGATGATACTTTGATACTGACACACCAAAGCAAAAGAGAAAAACGTAAAATCTGGAAATGTGCTCTCTGTCTTAAGATGGCATTACCAAAAATATATTTTTTGTATATTAAATTTGTATATTATTCTTATAATAGTTTTTCATCAACAGCTGTTTTCAAAGATATAAAATGAAATATTAAAAATGCTATTCTGTAAAAGAACTGACTACTGCATTATTTAATATTGTCATTTTTATGATTATTAAAATATATGGTTATATTATTGTTCTCTGGAAAACAGTATTTTTATTGTGTTTTTCTTTTGTGTTTTAATCATTTGATTATATTTTGGTTTGTTTTAGAATGGTCTCAAAATGAATACTAGCAGATGTTTTTGGAGTATCACATTTGGCCACAAGATGACGATGTTTTATGTCATTTACAATCAATGATGTCAAGATTCACGCTACATGACTAAACTAAAAATGCTTTGGACACAATTAATTGAACCAAAATTGTACTTGTAAGGCTGTGTGTACAAAGAGGAAAGCCTAACTGTTATTATTAGTGTAGCATGATGACTGTGCCATTCCCTTTATTCTCAAAGTTTCTCTTTGTGTTTAATGAAAAGTCGGAGTAAATTGACCTTGATTCTTCTTCAAAAATATTTAAGCACCCATTCTTATAAAAAATTATAAAGTACGAAAAAAACGAGCGTTTGTTTGGATGATGAAACGCGCTCGCAACACTGATGTATCACAGCTCAATTCATTCATTATGTAGTAAACGAAATAAGTATATATATATTCCATAGACAGAGAGAGTAAAGTTAAACGCTTTCCTGCAGCGCATAATGAAGCATCGTTCGTGACGCAAGTCTAGGAATCCCACCACTTACGTCACCACCGCCAGTGGGCGTGGTCTCTGCCTCCGAGCTTCATTCATAAACTCCGGTTGCCTTTAGAATGAAATAAAATCGTCTTCTGGAAGAACGTGTCATTGGCGAACGGACAGCATGGATTACAAATAGGTGAGTGATTCTCCCCGACAGTCGATCTGTCACCTGCGGTTTTATTCGAAACATCGCTGCATTATATGAAGCAGCTCAGTTTGTACTGCACCATCAGTACTGTAAACATCTGACTCATCTTAGCGCTTCAGAATAAATAAACAAATTGCATCTTTGCATGACGGTTTGTACCAAACGTCGGATGTGACGTCGATACAGAATGCGACAAAGGCAACACTGAAAGTGTCTTATGATGGACATCTGCGTTCTGCGCATCTCTCATTATGATCGCGTCGCGTCCACGAACGCGTTTCTCGCTGGACGTGTAATAAACGTATCGAGATGATGCGTGGATCGATAGGAGCGATGTATTCATTATAAGACCGCAGAATGACCAACAAAACGCGCCTGTGTACGTTTAATCTGACTACTATGGCTATGAGAAACAGTTTCATATCAAACTGTCTTAACACACATCAGTCCTCATAAAAGAAGCTGGAGGGCTGATGATCTTGTGCAGATACCGTGTTAATACTACACAATATACTACGACAGATATCATAATTCAATAATTCAGCGCCAGTATCTGGTTGACACGCCAGCATGTAGGTGGTGATATTGCGCCCGTTTAACACTCTTCAAAGCCACAATGGTCAATGAGTGAGGTTCGATGACCGAAAAAGTGAGAACAGCAAATAAACAAAACTGAAGATGCACTGATAGCGTTATTTGTTTTTTTTATTTCAATAGATCCCGTGATAATACGGTTATCGTGAATCCATTTGGCCATGATAACAGTGTAGACAGCCCCAGTGCATATATCCTGCTAAGCTGTATAATGTATATATCAGCCTGGCCTGCTCTCTACTGTGCATACAGAGCTATTGGCATTGGCCGGTAAAATAGTGTAGTGTGTCACGTGTTTTTAGTTGTCATTGTCCAACCTGACAACTCTTATGTGACAGAATTTGCACTCATACACTAGGTTTGACTGGATGTGACTGGCCTTTGACGTCATCAAATTGTTTTCTCCCATTTTTTAAAAGCTAATTTAATTTTTTTCTAATTACAGATTTATTTTACTGTATTTACTCTGCACATTTATGTGATTAGTTGCATTTTGTTACTTTTAACATGGTTTTTACCTGCTGTCCACAAGCCAATCAGAACTGAGTGCCAACACACACGTTAGGTTTCTATGCTTTGTAAACTTTCTACAGACGTAATGACTTTTATCAAATGAGCATCATTTAGTATGTTTAATAATCAGTTTTCCTCATGGGGGCCGCGCTTGCTACCCATCAATAAACAATTAATATTCATTCTAAATAATATAATTAGACTGACACAGTGGATTGACCTTTTTTTTCAAATACATTCAGTAATTGAGCAGCGTCTGATTGTTCCCTCACAATGAAGTACCAGGTTGACCCGGATGTAACTTGATCTGCTGATCATCACAACCTTCAAGAGCAACTGAAAACACACCTGTTTCACAGACACCCCCTAGCCCCTAATGCGTCAATGTGTAACCTTTCAAAAAGCTTTCCTGTAGCTCAGTGGTTAGAGCATGGCGTTAACAACACCAAGGTCATGGGTTCGATCCCAGGGATTGCACATACAAGTGTATAGGGATCAGTGTATAGTATAATGCAATGTAAGTCGCTTTGGATAAAAGCGTCTGCCAAATGCCTAAATGTAAATGTAAAAAGGTTTGTGTGCTAAATTCAATTTTTAAGTTAATTGTTCATTCAAATCTTCTACATTTTAACCAGAAAGATCACTTGAAAGGGGTATTTTAAGAAACATTTTTAAAAAGTCTTAAAATACATTAAAAATAAACATATCTGAAACACCTGCTGAAACACTTATTTCTATTCAGTAGTATTTAAAGATTTACTTCATTAAAATCACACCTTGGAGATGTAACATTTCAACCACTATTTTAAGGTATATTCCAGTCCTAAATCTGCACTGACCCTAGAACAGCTCTGAGGGTAAAATCCAAGCATCTGCTACTTTGGTCTAACCCAAAGAGATCAGACATTTGAGGTATGTCAGCATTAGGGCCTCTGTGTCTGAAAAAAGATGATTCTGCTGAGTAAGCAAGTCAGGGGTCCTGATGAATACAGAGCTGTCCATCTGATTGCCTGTATTCTTTTCTTTCAGCCACCACACATCCAGTGTTGGACCATGAGTGATGAGTCTCTATTACAGACCCTCCTCACCACTGTGAGTACAGCACAGTAAACTGAAAACACTGATAACTAATAAACACATCATGTTAACAACACAAACTAACACACAACAACACACAGCAAACTAACACACCAGATACTAACTAACATACAGTAAACTAAATTACATACCAGAAACTAACACACAGCAAACTAACACACCAGATACTAACTAACATACAGTAAACTAAATTACATACCAGAAACTAACACACAGCTAACTAACACACCAGATACTAACTAACATACAGTAAACTAAATTACACACCAGAAACTAACACACAGCTAACAAACACACCAAAAACTAACACACAGCAAACAAACACACCAGAAACAAACAAACAAACAGGAATCTAATTTACATACCAGAAACAAACAAACACAGCAATCTAATTTCCTTACCAGAAACAAAAAAACACAGCAATCTAATTTACATATCAGAAACAAACAAACACAGCAATCTAGTTTACATACCAGAAACTAACACACAGCGCATTTATAGACCAGAAACAAACGGACACAGCAATCTAATTTCCTTACCAGAAACAAACGAACACAGCAATCTAATTTCCATACCAGAAACAAACACATCACAAAACTCAAGGGATGTGTTAAAGACAAGATAATGTTAAAATGTAACAGAATTATTTGTCAGATGTGTATTAGCTGAATATAGAAGAGTAAACAGAACAACCAGAGATGCATGTAAATGTGCATGAAGTGCTGCAGCAGACGCATGTTACACATTCAGATATTATTGATCATTATCAGCTGATAAAATATTGCCAGTAAAATATATGCATTCATATCTATTAAAAAGTATTCTGTTGTATTTAGGTGCAATGAAGAAATTTGTGGATTTTTCTTTCAAAAAACACACAGATCTATTGGAAGTATATTTTGATTGTTTTCAACAGAATATGAGTGTTTTCATCACAGTTTTGATGATGAGGAGGCAATGTGAATCACCATCTGATTTTATTGTGCTGTTGGGAGACGCTTTTAAAACTATTTAAACACACACACTGCATTATAAAGACATATCAGACAGCTGAATAATATCATTTCTGACATCTGTTATGAAGGGCTGTTCTGTGTGTGATATTAGCAAACTACAGGAATGTTCACACACTGCATTATAAAGACATATCAGACAGCTGAATAATATCATTTCTGACATCTGTTATGAAGGGCTGTTGTGTGTGTGATATTAGCAAACTACAGGAATGTTCACACTGCATTATAAAGACATATCAGACAGCTGAATAATATCATTTCTGACATCTGTTATGAAGGGCTGTTGTGTGTGTGATATTAGCAAACTACAGGAATGTTCACACACTGCATTATAAAGACATATCAGACAGCTGAATAATATCATTTCTGACATCTGTTATGAAGGGCTGTTCTGTGTGTGATATTAGCAAACTACAGGAATGTTCACACTGAATTATAAAGACATATCAGACAGCTGAATAATATCATTTCTGACATCTGTTATGAAGGGCTGTTCTGTGTGTGATATTAGCAAACTACAGGAATGTTCACACACTGCATTATAAAGACATATCAGACAGCTGAATAATATCATTTCTGACATCTGTTATGAAGGGCTGTTGTGTGTGTGATATTAGCAAACTACAGGAATGTTCACACACTGCATTATAAAGACATATCAGACAGCTGAATAATATCATTTCTAACATCTGTTATGAAGGGCTGTTGTGTGTGTGATATTAGCAAACTACAGGAATGTTCAGGGTCAGTAATCTCTCTCAACAGGATTTGTCTTGTAGTCTTGGATAGCACAGTAAGTAGTTTCATCTCATCGCTGTGACCTCAATATAAGAAGATATTTAAAGGCATAGTACACCTAAAAATTAAGATTTACTCACGTCATATCGTTCAAACACGTGATTTTGGGCAGAATATCCGTGCTGCACAGGAATCAGGATGTGAGAAACTCCAGGAAATAAAAACACTAAGTAATTATTTATTCTTGAATTGTGAATGTGTGTGTTTCTGTCTCTGTGCGTGTGTCTGTGTGCATGTTTCTCTGTTTCTGTGTACGTGTGTCTCTGTGTGTGTGAGCACAGGATGTACCCCGATCGTCAGGTGGGCAGGAGAACTACATCCTCCTGCTGGTGCTGCTGTGTGTGTTTGCAGGTGGGACTCTGATTCTTTTGTCTGTCCTGCTGATCCTCTGCCATCACTGCTGTGGACGACAGCACATAAACTCTAGGTGACTTTAAATGATCTGATCATGTGTTCAAAGGGTGCATGAAGAGACTTAACAATTAATGTTTAATTTTTGTTAATAAAGTACATTTGTTCAGGAATGGGACAGTAAAAATGATTGTGTCATATAAACACAGCTAGCTGTCTTTGACATGATCTATGAATAGAAATGAATAAAGTACGTCCCCCGATGATGTCAGTGTTACAGATCTGTGTATGTGTGTGTTACGAGCCAGTGAGGAGCAGGAGAAAACCACCACCACATACATAGAGGAGACTCAACCAACACAAGGTGTGTGTGTATATTTATATATTTTATAATAATGATACATGTTTCCAATCATCATTCCTGCTGATTATTTCTGATGTTCCTCTCCAGATGTTACCATCAGACTGGACAGCAGCAAGACGCTCTCCACTGATCCAGATGTGGAGCATTTACTGTCTGCAGCTGCCACAACCCGAAGGGTCTCTTTTAACGAGACGGCTGTCTATGAGCAGAGTGCAAAAGACAAGGAGAGAGGTCGAAGGTCAGACACACTTGTAAAGAGTTAAGAGTCAAGAGGTCTGATATAGCAACAATTTTATTTCAGTTAAATTAGAAATATACAGCAGTGTGATCATAATTAGAATAACTCGTCTCACTGCAGTCTGACAAACTGTCATATTTACACGATGATCTATTTGTATTATATTGATCTACATTTTAGAATAAGAGTAAACTCATCAAAACTATAGAATGAGACAAATGTAACTTTGGGAATTATATTGTAAATCTTGCTATATTGTGAATGGCATCTTTGTAGCCCCTTTGCCTAGAATGTGTTTTATCAGTTTTATCTGATGTCATTTGAAACAGAATTACACTGCGCACTGTTTGGCCACTGGGTCTTCATTATTCTGTCAAAGTCAAGCATTTCAAAAACATTCAATAAAATGGTAATTTTCTAATGACAGAAATTAACATGCTGGCACAATTATATTTTTGTCTGCATTAGAAACATTTCAGTCAAGTGACCTTTAACTTTTGACCAGTAGTGTATGTTTACACTGGACAGTATGACAATATAGAATACAAACATAACACAAAATATAACACAGAACAGAAACAAATTGTAGTGTGCATTAAATTTGATATAAACAGTATACCTGGTGGACATAAGTGTACAAAACTGTTGATGTTCTGGGCTCTCGATTGCTCAGGTACACACTTACAGAGGGAGACTTCCATCACCTGAAGAAATCTCGTCTGACACACCTGCACGTCCAGCCGCCCGCGCTGAAAATCATCACTATCCTGGAGTGTGACTCACCTGAGAAGAGCTTCAACATTTCTGAAGAGCCTCAACACAAACATGCACTTTCCATATTCCAGGTAACACACCCGTGTGATTTATACAGACAATGAAACAATAACAGACAAATAAATGACAATAAATACAAGTGTGTGTGTGTGTGTGTGTGTAGCCCGGTGAGGGTCCCTTACCAGAGTCATCTGTACTTTGGAGTAGCTGCGGGTGTGCTCTTCCTGGGGACTCTTTGAATGCCAGCATCACCAATGGCAACAATAAACGCACCACAACTCTCCCCCAATCACAAAAAGTATGTTATATTAAGAACCTACATAATCAGAGCACAACACTGACCCTGAACATACTGGAGTCATACTTGGGTCCCACTGTCATGATCTAAAACTTCTTATTTCTTGACTATTTCTAGGTTGAGACTGTGAGCAGAAACGTTCTGCTGAACAGAGATTCTGCTTCCTGTACCATCTCAGGTGTGGCCAGTGGCAGTCCAGGTGTGGCCAGTGGCAGTCCAGGCGTGGCCAGTGGCAGTCCAGGCGTGGCCAGTGGCAGTCCAGGCGTGGCCAGTGGCAGTCCAGGTGTGGCCAGTGGCAGTCCAGGTGTGGCTCAGGGTGGCATGTTCCACTTCCTGTCTAAACTCCGTCGTCATGCCAGTCTGGAGGGCGCCGTTCCATTCTACAGCCGGAAGAAATGGAGCTTTGACACTATTCAGAGAGCAGCTAGTTTAGACATGAGAGGTGAATGTGACACTAATGTGTGTAAACGACTTTAAAGAGCTCAGATTATGATCACATCATATGTCATATAACTGATCAGAGATCAGTCTAAAGTGATGAGAGATCAGACTGAAATGATCAGGGAACAAACTGAAGTGATCACAGATGTGACTGTAGTGACCCGAGAACAGACTCAGATGGTCAGAGATCAGACTGAAGTGAACAAGGATCAAATTGTAGTGATCAGAGATCAGACCCTTCACTAAAAACTTCAAATTAAAATGGACTAATTTCCTCAATATCAGTTTTTGCTGTTGTTTTGAGGCCAGGTGTAAATACTCTGCTGTTTTCTAGCAGGTTCCCCACGCAGACGAGCATTTCAGAGGCAGAGAGCTGCCAGCGAGACTCATGAAGAGGAACATTTACAGGGCAGAGTCTATGACTTCCTGTTGCAAAACCCTCGCACTCAGCCACAGACAGCCCACCTGAGACGTTTGTCTGCTGGCTCTTTGGACACCAGAGTAGCCTCTTCAGCTTCATTTACCAGGTGCGACTCCTTCACCTGAGGCTGAGGGACAGCGTCTCTGTTTTTTCAGCTTCTGTAAAAATATACCAGAGATAAGAAGAACAGTGAATCCAGCTAATACTAGCTGATATAAACTGATTTTGTGTAAGGAAATAGCAGAAAGATTTTACAGCACAAGAGTGTGGGTGTGGACTGAACATGTGAACTTGTTTTAAGTGCAAATTAGTCTTCTTATAATCAGTAGTGACACTAACCCTCTCACCTGTAGTGAAGAATAATCATAGAAATCATATATCATTTTCTAATCTAGGAAAACAATTCTAGACATGCTAGAATAAAAAATGTCATAAACAGCAAATAATATCAGGTGTCAAAAATCTGGATATTCAAGATTTATTTCCAATTCCTGATTTACTCAGATCATCTGATCACATAAATGTTTGTTGAAATTCTCTGTTTTATACTTTTATAAATAAATTTCATAATTAAAAGGCCACGTTGACGTGCACTGTTTTCTGTCTGCAGGTTAGAGGAGGAGACCATAATGTATCGTGTAGAAGCAAATCTRACAGATGTTCCCTTACCACCTAGACCTCTGGAGATGAATTCAGTTGAAGAGAATGAAGACATTGTGACAGATGGAGCATCAGGAGGCGGAGCTGCTGCAGAGGGTACTGAAGGATTTGGATCAGTGAGTCATCAGGAGAGTCTGGAGCAGCCCAGCCTGTATCGTGACATCTGGAGTCTGAGAGCATCACTGGAGCAGTACACCTCCTCTGACCTCAGCAGCAATGACACACGCAGTGATGCAGACAGCGTCTGCTCTACAGGGGCTTCCCACCCAGGCAGCATCAGATGTCAGTCGCAGGACATTGATGATGAGCTGGACTGTGATGGTCAGCTGCCCTATGATGATGTCATCAGGGAGGCGGGGCTGCAGAGGAACAGACAGGACAGCATGGACTCAGAAAGAGGTGTCGATGGAGAAACGACCAACAGGAAACTTCTGCAGATGGACAGTGGTTA
>JAZGTJ010020789.1:0-10211 GCA_036877575.1 Botia almorhae
TGTGCAAGTTTTTTACAAAAAATATGTATATAAATATAAATATATATGTATAGATGTATGAACATAAACAGTGCAGGTAGTGCAGGGTTGGGTGTGCAATATCACCTGAGGTGGAGTGATTGTGTTTTGTGGTGATATGTCCAGATCCAGATCCCAACAGAGAGAAGAGTCCATTGTTGGGATGGCTGAGGTCCTTCACAATCCTCCTGGCTTTGGTCCAGCACCGCCTGCTGTATATAGTCTCCAGGTCAGGGAGCTCATTCCCCTCGTAACTAGAAAATGCCAGACGATATTCAACATCACATGTACTGTAGCAGCCCCAAAACCCACTGTTACTAGGTTGGTAAATGTTTAACTCTAATTTAACCCTCTGGGGACTTTATTAACGTTGTTTAAACTGACATTGACAACAATGATGATACCCAGGTATGATGTAACTTCAGCAAATTCAGCTTTCATCTCAGGAACATAAAAATATTATTGTAAGGTACAGAAAAAAGCTCTTTGATTAACAAAATTGTAGCATTGTAAATGTTACTGTACTGAGAATGTGTTGCAAGTTTAGTGTAATATCTGATGTACATGTTCTTAGAAATCTAAACCTATTGATAGTGTACTTGTATAGTAGGTTGGTTGAATCTGAAATGTAGATGAGCATGTGTGTGTGTTTAGGGGAAAGGTGTTTATGCACACGAGGTATAGGCTATTTCCCAAGTGAACAGTGAGTAACCATCAAGTCAGGTGCTGATTGGTCGGTTAAAACTCAAGGGAAATACAACACTGTTAGTGTCACTTAGCTGCACATGATATTCAACATTTGTCATCAGAGAGATCAAAGTAGAGAAAGAAGCATAGCGTGTGAGAGAAAACAGAGAAAGAAAATAACACAGCAAAATTAAACAAGCACGAGGAGTGAAGAAAACTAAAGAAAAGCGAACAAAGAAACCATGAATGAGCAGTCAATGGAAAACCCAGTCATTCTTCAGAAGTGGTTGCTAAAAAGGAGAAGCAGAGATGATAGAGAGAAGGAGGAAATAACCATGCAGGATGAAGCTGGAGAACACGAGTGTCCCACCGTTCCCACACATGATGCAGGGATGGAGAATAATGGAGAGGCAAAACTGGTTGGTGCAGTCAATGTTAATAAAGAAAAGCAGGCTAGAGTCCAGTCGGTCTTCTCTATGGTGAGGAGTCAGATCAGGGCACAAGCTGGTCTGGATGGCAAACAACCGGGATTACTGAATGTTGTGAATCAAGCCACCAAGGAACTGGAGAAGAGCAAGGGAGAGCAGTGGGAACCTACACCCACTTTTAGGATCACCTCATCTGAGGAGAAGACAGTGGGCCAAGGCACCCAAAGGAAAACTGTTGAAGAGGGAATACTTGAGAAAAATGTTAAGGGGAGAGGAGAGGAGGTACGTGTAGCCCTGTTGGAGGAAGTACTGTTGAGCTTGGAATCATTAAGGAAGGATTTGCGAGAGGATCTGGCTCAATTTCACAGTGAGACACAAAATTATATGGAGAGAGAGCTTTGCAGCATGGAGACCCGCCTAACAAATGTTTTGAAATTACAAACACCCGCTGCACTTCCCGTGGAGACCAAGAAACACAGACCACCCAGCATGCCTCCCTTGGGAGCATCTAGGAGACGAATGCTCAACCGCACAATGACCACTATCACCCCTAAAACTTGCCTCCCTCTTTCTCTAGGGCCTCGCTCCAGTTCGGAGCCCCTGGTGGTTTCTGGTGCTGAGACTGTCAAAAACAATAGTGCTCGGCTGCCAAGGAAAGATCAGATGCTATATCAGGCTCCCGGGCCCTTGCCTCCTGCCCGACCACCTGCACAGACAAACAAGACAAGTTTGCGAAGCAGGACTTGCATTAATAAGCCAACATGCTAGTCAGGTTTGTGAGCCAAGCCTGCTCACAGTGAATATATAACCATTTTTATTTGGACAACTAATAAAAAATCCATTGGAGGCATCATCACTCTTTTTTGCAATGAGAACATAAGAGGATTATTAAAAAGTCATTTCAATGTCACTTAATAATGAACTTTATAATTTAAATTGACTCACAAAGGCTAATCACATGTATCTCACAGGATACTAATGTATGTATTTTCTTTTCTTCAAGTGTATTAATAAATTTAAGTGTAACCTATTGCACAATAAATAGAAATAAACAATTTAAAATGTAATTGCATTGTCAACAAAAATTAACAGGACTATGAAAAATCATTTAATTTACATTATACCAATTTGTCATTTATTTTGTTCATATAATTACCTGATTTTTAAATAAAACGCATGTACTTCATAATGTAATTAATAATGAAATGAACAACGATGCAACGATGGCATTGGTTACATTTACATTATATTTATACATTTACCAGACACCTTATCCAAAACGACTTACAAATAAACATTTCACATTTTGTTCAAAACGCTCTTATTTATTACAGTGACTGATTTATTTATACAGCGCACTCATAATATGTTCCACTAAAACAGCTCAAGTTGCATAAAAATATAATACACACAACACAGTCTTTAATCATCTGCAATTATACTGCAATTATATTACAATGGTTTACAAAAGCATTAAATGTTAATAAAAGCTATCTCTGGGTTTGGTCGTCGCAGCAGTGTTTTCGTATGTGATTGTAACGACACCTGCTGGTTAATATTTTTTTGATATTCTGGACTCGCGCACAGTAACATTTCTTTAAAGTGCTCGGTAAAATCCAACCTACTTCCGAGCGGAGGTTTTCTTGGCTTTAAAATTTTTTTTTGAAAAAAAAGCCGGACTGTATTCGTAAACAAAAAACAAACAAATAGAAAATACGTTGTAAATTAGCAGGAACTTCCATCAGCAACTTGTCTGCGCAAGTTTGAATTGCGCATGCGCAAAACGAGCGTCCCCGTTTGATGACAGCTGTGTTCTCTGACTGTTGCTAAAGGGAGGAGAAAATCTCACGACGGAGGTTTTATATCTCTTTCATTTCCAGCTAGGACCTTTGAAGGACTTAAAACCGAGAACCAGTCTCCCAAACCGACCCGGTCCGGCTCGACTGAAGTACTTGTTCACACCCCAGCCGTCAGATTAGTCGGTAAGTGTGTTTGTCTGGTGCATCGAGCTGGTTAATGTGACACTTTAGCGCTAGCTGGCTCGATGGCCTGGTTGTATCGGTCATGTTGTTACCTATTGTTTTTATCCCCGTTTACAGCCAACATGAAACACTGTTAAGTTTCCTAGTATGTTGTTATTAGACTGCGTATTTCCAGTAGCTATGAAGCAAGAATTAAAAAAAAAATCAGCAATAAAGCGCAATGTTTCTTTTGCCGTTTGTCATTTTAGTCCTAAAATAAATGCCGCTGTCTTTGAGCTTCTGTTGTTGTCAGGCACTTATCATTGACAGTCATGCAGGTGTGTTATAGGTAGGTATTATAGGTATGTATATATTGAGTTATTTAGCGATATAGAGCTTAAGGGGTTTGCGTCGATTCTTTGAACTGCATTTTGCATTTCTCTGATCGAGCAGTCAAACTCCAGTTGTTTGCATGTATTTGTAGCCGCATTTGTTTCTGTTGTCATTCATGTTTTGTGACTCTTTATTCTCATAATGTAAAGGTTTTTTTTTGTCAGACGTCGAAGATAATCATCGAAATGTGACAAGGAAAAAGGTTTCTGTGATAGATGTTAAATACTCAGACCCTGCTCACTTTATGCAGCGTTGTTTGCGGCAGATCTTTGAGTTGAAACGTTTGTAAGCTAGTCACTAAATACACTAAATAAGCTAGTGACCTAAATACACGTAAAGGTATTCAGGGCAAGTTTATTTATGTGTGCGTTACATACACTAAAAATTGGCTTAATGTCTTTTAAAATCTTAAGGGCAGAGAAATGAATAAGGAACATCAAATGAGATGTGCAAGATGGCATCTGTCTTTTTTTGTTATCGATTGTGGTTATTGCTTCTGTTTTTGGCAGCTTCAGGAGTAGTAAACAGCTATCTGAACACAGTGTATTATATAAACTTTCCTGTCTTTAAGTTGCCAGATCTTAGATTTCTTGTTTTCTAAGCCGTCTGCTGTGTTTGGCTGGCACAGGATTGACTGCTTTTCCGATCTGGTTCGTCTCCCAACTGTTCATCCGCCCCCATACAGCCCCATGTTCTCCTTAATTCATGCCAAAGCTGTGGCATTAGGTCAACTTTGGTCTGTGGGTAGCAGTTGGTTGTTTGGGACTAGCTTTTATTTGATGCAGCAGCTCTAATGGCATTGCTCTTTACACCCACTTTCACTCTTTAGTATAGCAAAAGTTGAACAAGGAAGTTTTGTGTTGCCAGTTTACTCCCACCTATGCCTGTCTTGTTTTTGTTGGAGCATTCAGACCTAACGGACCATTTTGCAGTGAGGCGGAGAAAGTGGGCTGCAGGTTTCTGTCGTGTGAATGAGGCAGTGCACAAATTGTTGCCTGGACATGGTGTGCGGTGATGCTGAGGTCAGGAACGATGTGTTTCCAGCAGGGTCAGGAGTTAGGAAGTGTGAAACGTGAAGCTACAGATATGAGAGAAAGTATACATATACCAATATCAGAGGGGCTCTTAGCATATTTTTTCATGGCACCTTGGTGTTGGTTTTTTAGCCAAACCAAGAAAATGTAGATGAATTGAAACTTTTTTTAGATTTTCATGAATAAAATGCACAGAGCTGAGCTTAAATAATTAATATGAATATAGGACAATAGTTTCAGGACTTTATTATAGGCCATTATTAAAAGTAGTAGTACTGATTTTTATTGCTGAACACTATATTTCCTGTCTCATTACATGCTGGCACATCTTTAACAGTACTGTGCTATTAAATGGAAAGTGCTCTTCGAGAGATGCTCCCAAAGCTTTATATATTCACTGTTTAAATCTATTTACATTAATGGTAAAATATGTCTTTTGAAGTTTGAAGTTGTCTTAAATAAGAAATGAAAGTCCACAGTTAAATGTCCACTCTTGGCCAATAGCAATAAATGAAAAACCTCCAGTATTAGCCAATAAGAGATATGGTGCCTCAAAGAGGCAATAGTTATCTCGGCATTTCTCTCTGTCACTAATTTAAAAGACCTGCACTGGATTTGCTTTGTGCTTGTGTGCTGCTAATTTAGAAACCCACTAATTTAAGGTCATTTTTGAGGGTATTGAAATATTGTCTGAGGAGAGAGAAAGATTTTGTATATGTTTCATTTTTAGTAAAAAGTTGCTCTGTGCTGTTGAGCAAGCTTTGATTGACCTTCTCTGTGCCTAACCACTTTTTCAGAACTGTCAACAACTTCTCTATCATCTATTAGTGTTGTCACGATACTGGAACTTCTAACTTCGATACAATACCTTGAAAAAGATTTGATATTATTTTGATACCACGGGGGAAAAAACTGCCACAACGTTAAGGGTGTAAATTGTATTTTATTTTCTTTAATTTAAAGATAAATATACATAATACATTTACTAATTAAAGTCCAAAGTACTATCTGGTAATATTTTTAATTTGAACAAGAGCAAACATGTACCATTGCATTTTTATTAACTAATGTTTTTAAAGTTTAATGAATACTGTAACAAATGTATTGGTCATTGTTCATTAATGTTGGTTAATACATTAACATTTATATGATGAACAGATTAATTTAATTTTTAATGTAATTTTGGATTACATATAGTCATTGATCAACGCACATAAATAGAGGGCTATAGTAAACATGGATGCGCAAAGGTACGTGTATCAAATGTGAAAACAAACCTCACTGGAACGTCATGAGGACACTCATCAGCAAGAATACCGGGCCATCTTGGTTAATATTTCAATGTTAAAATGAGGTGTCTTTCAGGTGATTTGCTAAATTAGTGTTGTTGACACCCTTTGTTGCACTGTGTAACAACGCTTGCATATTGACGGGCTTGTGTCTTTTGCCTTTCCGTCTTCATTTGCCTCAAATCCAAAATAGTTCCAGACAGCACTTCTACTTTGTTCTTTTTCAACCAAAGTCAGTCGCGACCTTGCACTTGCCATCTTACTCACTAACGCTATTTAACCGGAGCAAATGAGACAATATATATTTACAATATATGAAATTGTATCAGATTTGACTTTTCTTCTTTGTTTTTTTTGTGTTGTTCCAATGCAACCCAAAAAATAAACATGTTAGTACCAAAACATTTGCAACTGCAACAATTTTCAACTGTTGCATTTTCTGACAGAATTGCAAGGGTGCCGATATTTTTGGCCATATATATATATATATATATATATATATATGAAGGCCTGTTGTTTGTTGGCTTCACATTGTAAAACAGTGATGGGAAATAGGAAACAGTGTATGGTTGTTGTTATATCTGAGGATGTTGTATGGTATCTGCTTGGCTGCTTGGTTTCTTTAAACCACAGGGATAATGTTTTGCATTGTTTAAAGAGACAGCAGAAGGTACTCTGGGTTGAAAACATTTCCGCGCCGTGCACCCACAACCTCCTCCACACCAGGGTAGTGTAATGAAATACATTGCTGAAAATAACTATGTACTCGGTTGTGGGATTTTCGGTGGTCAGTCAGATACCAGCAAAAGCAGAAGAATGCACACTGAAAGAGCTTTCAGAATGAGCTCCACTGCATCTCTTTCCGTGCACATTTGTGTAGTCAAGTGGTTAATTGTGACAGTATTGGTCGGATATGCGCCTAAAACGTAATCTGTGCGACCTTAAAATATATTTGGAAAGTATTTGTGTGAGTGCAGATTTTGTTGTGGTGTGACCTGTTCTCATTTCTCTACAGAACTTTGGCTAATTACTGCACAGTTTGTGCCTGCTGTGATACAGTGATTGGTCCACCATCCCATGCACCGTTACATTCTTAACTTCAATGCAGATTTAGACTTACCTTGTTCTGAAATGGAGACGAAATTTTAATGATTAAAAAAAAGTTTCTTATTACACATCATTTAAATAAATAATCTATCATTAGTTTATGCGATTACATTATTAAAACATACAATGCCAAAAATCAGCCTATTTGTTGTAATTTATTAAACATGCATCCCATTTAAATTACTTTTCCTTTCTTTATGTATGCAAAAATGTACAAATACATAAACATTTTTCTTCAGTGTAAACAAAAACAAAATCTCTCTGGTGCATTTACAAATAGATAATTACTAATTATATTAATTAACTATGCTTATTACCCAAAATTTGTCAAATACCATTATTTTGTTCTTAGGCGCATGATCTAAACTAACCATTAGCCAGCTAATTGTTTAGTTATAAGTACATTAGAGTCTATAATAGTGATTTGTTAAAAATATTGCAGCTCCTTTTGCTGTAAATAATAGTTGTAGTTATTAAAAAAAATCGACACCATTACAGTACCAGATCGATAAAGCAGTATACTATTATTATTACTATTAGTAATACTGTTAAAATCGTAATGATATCCATGCCTACATATATATTTAGCACTGAATGAAGTAAGGCAGTTTCTGGTACATTGTAATCACGTTCAGCCTGTAATTCACTTCCTGCGGGACTCTTTGATTCTTTATGGGCACTGAGAACTTTGGCTTAACCAGACCCAATGAGGAAGAAGAAATGAAAACAGGATCCTCGTTACAGCACCTACATAAAGTGAGAGTGACGCAGGGCTCACGCCGAGAACTTCCGATGGACTGTATTAGCTTTGGGAAGTAGCTTTGATTAACCAGAAGTTTGTAAAAGCTTGCCTGTAGATTTGGGATGACTTTAGTTTCCAGTATGAACTTGTTGCCACACTTGCCAATGGCAAGTGAATGAATAACAGTTTTTGAGAAGATTTTGAAGATTTTGAGAAGTTTTCTTCTGATCACATAACTTAAAGTTATTTAGCTGTTTGTTTATTTGCATGCGTATTACAGACATCATATGAGTCGTATGTCATTCTTACCAGTTGTGAAACTGTTGTTGTTCCTGATTACAGTGGAGTTATTTAGCTGTTTTTTTTATTTGCATATATGTTACGGACAGCTTAGTTTCTCAGCTAACAACATTTGTCACAAAAATATCAAAACAAATTTTGTTCCTTTTTTAAAAAAATTATTAACTTATGTTAAACATGTGAAGATGAAACCTAAAATCCGTCCAGTTGAAGAGTAAAAGTTATGTTTTATTTACTTGCCTAAGACAATTTAAATTTAAATTCAATACCTGTTGATTAGTATTGATTTTGGGTTATGGATGAATAAATACAGTTATTACTGTTGGTTTTGGGTCTCACTATGTTAATGTACTCGTACTCAATTCATTAAAATGCTCAGATACCTCTTAGCATTACAGCTCCAGTTGTACAAGCAAACAACAGTGTAAATGCTAAGTGCACTGAGCAAGAGTAATCCACTACATTACATCATTACTTGATCTGTGCGTTTCATTATTAAAATAAATGTTAACAGTTCATGGAAATATTAATCACTACCTTGAAAATCATAGTTTTCCCTGTACAGTACTAGAAAATTACAGTATTGCTAAAATACAGGTGTTGGCAGGTACAAGAAGACTTCAGTACTTGTACATGATATTTAAAAAGTCATACATGCATGTATTTATGCTTTGGACCCTTGATGTATATTTTGTTACATGCTTGGTGAATGTATAAATGTTTCATGAGAATACACTAGACTCACATACACAACTGTCTCCCTCTCTCTCTCTGTTCCTCTGCTCTACCTGCTCAGATGCTGTCAGATCTAATCCAAATGCAGATTTTCACAGGGCTTGCAAAATCGCTAGCCCAATGTCCCGGGGCTATTGTGTCATCCAGTCGGGCTACCAAAATGTATTTCCGCCCTCCTCATCTAATGAGGAGGAAAAATATATTGCAATGCTTTTGCATTCTCTCACAAATTTGGTCAGGTAATTATGTTGTATTATAATATGTATTTTCGGAAATCGGAGAGCCACTATCAATATGTTGGGATTCAAATTGCGTTTGAATGCGCGCTCGATTTCAACGTTCACTTTTAATTCGCGATTGCGCTGTGAACTGTGTATTAGTGACGTCAGTCATTGCACTCCTCATGTGACAAATGAAATCTCCCACAGCAAGATTAAACGTGATAGAGAGTGCATGCACAGTGGAGAGAAAATCGCTGATAGTTATGTGTGCGTGTGTGAAAATAAGAGGCGCATGGATTTACGCAGGTATTTCAGTTCTGAAGTGGAGACCGATGTACAGATGGAGAAAGCTGATGGAGATGCTATGCCCTCAACGTCGAATGGCATTTTTTATCTGTGACTTCAGTTGATATTTCAGATTCAGAATCTGACACGGACTGAGATATGTTCTATATTGTTTTTACAAGTTCATAGAAATTTCAGTTCATTTAGAACCAAATATTTGCAATTTGATTATTTTATACGATTGTTATGTTGTGTTATTTTTGTCTCTACAGTATTCTGCATTAAAAATAATGCCTTTTTTATTTAGGCTTTTTAAATTAAGTTTTGGCTACCAAAATCTGAAGAGTGCCTGCCCGAAGGGCTACCAGGGATTTTGAAATTTTGTGAGCCCTGCTTCAGAACAGAGGAACCGAAAACAGGACCTTCATGCTGTGTGCTTTTAGAAAGTGTGCCTTTCTCTCACTGTTGCTAAAAATAGCATCAGCTGCAAGAGTGGTCTCTTAGAGATGTTCTTACTATAGAAAAGCTGCATAATCAACTAAACTCAGCTTAGCCTGTGTCTCTTGTGCGTAAAATGTCTCACTTTATAGATACAAGCCAGTTTGTTCAAGCTAATCGTGATTAGTGCTGAGTGATATTGTTTTTTTTAAATACCCTTTGTCTTAAGTGGAGAGGTGGGACACTTTACACGTGGCAATAAAATGGTAGTGTGTGTGTCTTCTCTTATTCAGGAGTACAGTCTCCCTATTGCTTCACTGCTCATTTGCATATAGTTAAACTCGGCTCAACTTTGCGTCATTGCCGTTGGTTCATGTTGCCTCAGATCACTAACTCACTTCATTTATTATTGAGCACCCCATAACAAAGAGTTTTAAGTCTTTCAAAGTAGAATCTTTACTTTTTGTAGAAAGAGTCGAGTTGGTCTAATTGTTTTGGAAGCTTATTTAAAGCTTACTTTGTGCTAGGTCACAGACAAGACTCACTGTGGCTTCACTATTGATGCATGACAAA
>JAZGTJ010020790.1:0-10211 GCA_036877575.1 Botia almorhae
GGAAGGAAAAGAAGAACAGAGGGAGGTGGAATGGTGTGTTGAGATGCTGTCTTTCGCATCAGTGGGAATGTGGAGACGCGGGGGCTGCGGAGGCACAGATCCGAATAACTCTCTCGCCCGTTGCGTAATGGTGCGAGCGGTCGCGCCCACGCATGTGTACGTGTTGGCACGTGTCGCTTTGAGGTCAGAAATCCATTGCGCAGCTCAAATAATTACTATACTAGCATTGTTGATCACCCGCTACCTAATTACCAGCCTGTCCTTGTCATCCTTCGCTTAATTCTTTTAACAACAACAATCCCAAAAGTATTTTAATGACAGCTTCATTTCAGCACACAGAGTCCGGCCCATCTGCTGAGGTTTCTCGTTTCCTCGCGTTCCTTGCGGCCCGTTCCCACAGTCAGTGTCTCTCTTGTAAACAACAACACAATTGTAATCGTTTCCCGATGCTGCTCTGGTGTGCTGAAGTGGCCATCGAGGACGAGGCGTCTTTCCGTGCTTTACAGATCAGTAGCAGAGTCCTTTGAGGTGAAGGAGTGACTCACTGAGGCAACTGGAGACAGGGAACGACAGAAAACAGAAAGTTCTCACACAAGTATCCAAGAAAACATCAGTCATTGATTAAAAAGGCCAGCTTTACAGCAGCTGGCGGGCCGTGTGTTTGACAGGATTGTGTATATCCTCGTGAAAGTTGAAGCAGGGCTTTTTTTCCATAAAAATAAAGCTTGTGTTTCAGGTAGCTGGAAACGGCCGCGGCTAGCATCCGTGGAAACACTCGCAGGACGCGGGAAAACTGACACATTCCCAGCGAACAGTTTTAGGTTGTAAGAACGCTTCCCCAACGTTTCCATTAGGTAACAAAAGTAACAAACGTGTTATTTTGACAGTTCTAGGAATGTTCAAAACGTCAGTTTTTTTGACATTAATACAATGTTATTGTTTGGTTATGAGAACATAATCGAAAATGTTTTTAAAACGTTCCACTAGCAATTTAAAAATAGCACTTTTGATGTGTATGAGATAACAGTATAAAAACATTCTATTAATGCTACTGCTAGAACAATTTTCATAACTTTGAGAGAACTTTTAGAGAACATTTAGCCAATGTTCTGAGAACGCTGTCTGTTAGCTGGGTTGTTTTCTGCTGTAAGAAAAAGATTCATGGTGAGTAGATTAGCTGAGGTATGTCAGGAGAAAGCTGAGAACTGCATTAAGTCTAAGGAACTTTCAGACTGTGTGTCTTAACACTGTGTGATAAACTCTGTATTTAATCTAAAGCGAATCGAAACAGTGGATATAAGTACCGTTTGTTAGGTAAGCTACTCTATCATGTTAGGAGTTCTTGCAGAAGATGCTGGAATGTGATGTATTACTTCAGTTTGTTTGGCATTCTGTTCATTTTCATGTGAGATTGTCATGAGGACCCAAGAAAAGTCTTTCTGTTGTCACATGTAAATAACCTTTAAAAGGTGAATGTAAGAGAGCAAACGACAGACAGACAGAGAGAGAGAGAGAGAGAGAGAGAGAGAGAGAGAGGGGTGGACAGGAATGTAGGTGTGTGTTCAATGATTTCATTGTCCAGCAGCACTGCTGTGAGGCCAGGCCGTTATTTGTAGGTGAGTTCTCTGGACCTACAGAGGTTTTCTGATAGCTGTGAAGACCCAGAAGAACCAAACACACACTGAGAGTGTGGGAACAATGACTGTGGCCTTCCTTTTAAAAAAGCTTAAGAGGACAACCTAATATAATTCAGGTGTCTTTGCTGGGCTTGTAACCCTTGTCAGATTTTGTCCTGGTGCCGAATCCACAGTACCACAAAATACAAGACTTCCACTTTACAGATAGTTATGTTTGTTGTGTTGTGTCTAAAAAGAGACTTAAATATAATGCTAGTATAAATACTGGCACAGCATGAGGTAAATCCTGCTTATTTAGGCAGTTACTTAGTAAGTTCTTTAATTTTATGGATGTAAATGTAACGTGCCATTTACGCGCACTCAAGCTGTGGATGTCTGGTGCTGTAGTAATAGATCTAGGAAAACAGGCATGTAAGAGCAGCAGTTGGACCGGCACAGATGGTCCAAAACCCCCGCAGAGTGTTTCCTGGAGCGGGGCACTGCTCAGACTGGCACGGGCTCTGTACTGGTCCAGCAGTGGAGTGGATGGTGACCCCACCCTCGTTCGCCCCGGCCGGTCCACCCAGACTGCGGCCTCGTCATACTTTTTTTTGGAGTGTGTTAACACACGTGTGTGAGCTTTGAGCTCGTGTGCCACTGAGGCCACATGTGTCCCGTGCTGGAACACAAGATCCGGGCGTTCCAACGCACAGCATGCGGAGAAATAGAATCAGGAAAAAGCTGCTATTAGAGAGGCCCGCCCTGCACAGATTCATTGCTTATGTAAACTACAGCTGTTCTGTTTGCTTGCCGTTTTGACAGGAGGAGGAGTGTAGCAGTTATGAGCTGTGCAGTTCAGACGAGAACAGTATTTTGATTCAAATCGGACGCGACTCTTTTTGAGTGTGAATCCACGTTGCTACAAACACAGAGTGTAATCCTGATTCCGAACTAGATCATGAGGAGCAATCATCATCAGCTAACACTTTTATGTTGTAAGCACATTTCCCTAACGTTTCCATTAGGCGACAAAAACGTTACAAACTTTCTTTTGAAAGTTCTAAGAAAAAGTTAAGAAAAATCTCTTTAATATCTCACCTGTTTCTCCTAGACAGATTTAATGGAGAGCCAAAGAAGACTTAAAGATGTTTTGTCCAGATTTTTCTCCAGAAGTTTGAGATTTTAATATGAACTCTAAGAATTTCTGAAGTTTCTGAGGTCCTCAGTCTCGGAGGTTTGCAATCTAAAATCATCTCATAGCTCCGTATTTTTACTGTATTTTTTACTGTACGAAAATCAATAGCACTTCTCTGTGTGTCTCTTTGTGTCATGTTTTTCTGTTTCTGTCTGTCTTTTCTTATCTGTAAATATTAAATTATGAATATCTGATTCCAGCCCTTCAAATGACAAATCTCATTCTGTTTCTATGATTAGCTTGAACTCTTTGTTTGAGAGGCACTGTCAGCAGTTATGGAGGTGTACAGTGTTTTGTTAGTCTGTCTGACTGTAATTGGATCTGTCACACTGCCCCCCCCCTCCTTCGCCCAGCCCATCCCATAATGCCCGGGACAGTGATGTTTCTGTTTTCTGTGGGCTTTATGATACCCAGTTCCATTCCCCAGCTGTCAAACTCAACAGTCAGACTGTTCAAGAGAAAAAAAACAGTAACAACAGTGTAGTCTGTACTGTAGTCTGGCGAGGGATCATGGCAGATCAAAACACCGGCCCATTGAGGCTCATGTCAGAACCAGTAAGGCTGGTTCATATCACAGGATAAAATGATCTGTAGTGAAGCATGGATTACTGCACCACCAGAATACTACCAATAATAACTTGTAAAGCATTATTAGTTGACCAATAAAATGAAAATTAGCCAATAAATTACTAAGTGTATATATCCTAGGTGCCCTTCTCAGCTTTATAATGGCAGTGAATGGTGCCCGAGATTTTGAAGCTCACATCTATGATCTGAATCAGGGCTGGCTTGTTCCTTTCGGCCTCTGCTCTCCTCTGGAGGCAGATCTGTTGTGCTGAAGGCAGGTGGGCCGGTTCTGATGCGAGGCCCAGAGCGTCACACAGCAGCTGGCCACAGCTCTGAGCACCATTTGACAGAAGAGGGAGGATAAGAGAGTTGTTTGAGTACAAGATGATCTTAAACTCTGGGCTTGTATTGAGTCGGGGGAAGCTGTGGTTTCTGTGTCTGCTCTTGTTCTCCAGGCGGCAGTGGATCAGAGTTTGGCTCCTGGACTCTTCAAGGAAAAATGTGTTTGCCTTCAGTGTGGTTTAGATATCCAATAAAACTCAAGCTTTGAGTTTTGTCCCAGCAACTCCTTCACGCAAACCAGACGTTTCTCATTTCTTTTTTCTTATCCTCCTTTTTCTTTTCTTCCCTTTCCTTTCATGTTTTCCTTTCTTGTCTTCCTTCATCCTTATTCTTTTCCTTTCCTTTCTCTTCCTGTCACTTTGTGTCATTTTTATTCACCTTCACTGCATTAACGCCACAGATTAGCCGACTCCAGCGTTCTCGCTCGGCTGGTATGCAGTTCGGTTTCATAGAAAACAGATTATTGGTCGCTGTTCTGAAGGTCTCCTGACAGCACATCCACAGTTCTGCTCTGAACAAACACACTCGGGCCCGAATGGCAAAATCTGTCTTCGGCTCTGTTGTCTTTACTTACACTCTACTGTCTCTCTTTGTATTGTGTTCTCCTGAGGGGACAGACAGATCTTTATACAGATACAGAAAGAGAAGAATTAGAAGAATCAGCTGAGGGAGGGTGAAATGAAGGAGAACAGCGCTCAAGGTGACCTTGTGCATGCACCCAGAATGAGAGATGATGTTTGATGACATCATCATATCAAGCTCACCTCAAGGGACTCGCGATTTACAAATTACATCATCGCAAAACAAAAACATTTTATTTAGCTGAGCTAAATTTCGGGTTGCTGTCTCGCGTGTGGTGCAAGGACAGAGAGACTTTCGGGGTAATGTGATTAAATTGTATGAATTGAATTACGTTTTACGGTAAAATGGTTTCCGCTAGCAAAACAGTAACAGTCAAATACAAACGGATGCTTTTAAAAATCAAAGCACGTCGTCCACTGTTGGGTTGGGGGTTATTTCTTGGTTTTTTTGATTATTGGTCGCTGTCACAGTAGGAGATCTTAGGCACAATGTTAGTGCTGCAAATCAGACCGATTGGTTCACAGGAAGTGTCTTGACAATAGGCCTGAGGGGACTGGTTTTACCAGACGTGCTCAGTTGAGACGCAGCGTCTGCGCCGGGTCGTGTCTGATAGCTTTGGCCCGGCTCTGAACCGTCTCTTCTTCATCTGTGTTTGTGTTTCCTCACTGATGACGCTCATTAGCATTTTCCCTCTGGAATATTCCCTCCTGATGGCTGTCGCTCAGTCACCTTTATCACGACCCTTGTGTGGTTTCCTGTGTGTGGATATTATTGTTATTGTCCAATGTTTCAGTGATTGGATAAGCATTTAATTCACAGGATTTGAAACTCAGTGTGATTTCTGTATCGTTCTAAAGCAGAATGCTGACTGACAGACCTGTTTTGCTTTTGCTGTTTCCACTCGAACCCACCCACACAAATCTTTATGTGGCTTTATGTTCTTTGGCTCCAGACTGGAGCAATTCCAGGGATGTGTGCCCCCCCCCCACACACACTTAGGTTTACTTATTCATTTTCTATATTTTCATAGTGTTTTTATAAATAAGGACGTCCCCAAAAAGGGGTTTTGCTCAGATGCGTCAGATTTTGCTGACATTTAGGTACCAATTTGTCCCCTAAAAAATGTCTACACAAGGTCAAAATTTACTGATATGGGGACATTGGGTCCCCATAACATGCTGAATACCGGGACCACACACACACACACACACACACACACTTCCACTTAGCCTGTGTCAATGTGGCCACCCAGAGCTATTTAAACATCCTAATTATAAGGGAATTACTGACCCAGGAGATCTCCAACTATTGGTGCTATTTTTGGGTCATTAGACACCATTGTGAGTTGGTTGTCAAGTGTGTAATGCGTTAGAATGGAGTTGTATGATGACATTGCAGTCTGTGTACTGTATACTGCTCTGAGTCTTCAGGCAGTGAGGTCTTAACATGTGATCTCCTGTTAATTTAGCCTGAACTCCAGACGGGTTAAAGACAGTTCATGCGCTCGGATCTGTTAGTGGACGTGGAACATTTACATTATGCGGTTGACACTTGACAAATGCTTTTATCCAAAGTGCTTTCAGGCTGTTTTATGTGAGACATTTTATCAGTACATTGATTCCTTGGGAATCGAACCAATGATATTGGTGTTGCTAGCGGCATCACCAGTTGGTCAGCCATCAGCTGACAGAGAGCAGAATGTTCTCCAAGTTCTTTCAAAGTTATCAAAAATGTTCCTAGAGCAATGTTAGCAGACATTTTTTAATGTAATTTATTTTATATGTCAAAATTAAGATGTTGTTCTTAAGATGTTAGTGAAACATTTTAGAAATATTGTTATTTTGGAAATAACATTTAATGTTTTTATTACTTAATGGAAACATTACAGAAACATTCTTACAAGCTACAGTTGTTAGCTGGGTAATAATTCAGATGAATATGGCATCTCGCGTCTCATACTTTGTTCAGTCATAAATACAGTAAGCCACAGAAAGCTTTCCACAACCCTGACATGAGTCATTTTATCACCATCAAACATTCTGGACCACTCAGCCGAGATTTAAACAATTTATGATTGCGTTTATGATGAATCGCTGTGCTTGGCATATTGTTGAACAGTTGTAGGTATTGATTGATTGGAGTGTTTACAGTACTGGATTTGTGTGTGCTGATGTATTACAGTATGGTGGAGATTTTTATCAGACATTTATCAGACACGTGTCCAACACAAGTCAAATATTGGAATAAACCACAAGAGGGATGCAAAAGAGGACACAGAGTTCCTGTAGCTCAGTTGGTAGAGCATTGTGTTAGCAGTACAAAGGTTGTGGGTTCGACTCCCAGGAGCACATGTATTGATTAAATGTATAACATGAGTGTACTGTAAATCACTGTGGATAAACGTGTATGACAAATTCATAAATGTAAATGTATGTTTTAGGCTGGGCATGTTACACTGTCCATAAGTTCAGCAAAAAGTTTTAATTGTTTTTCAAAGGAAGAAGAAATTTAAAGATGACTCGGTTACACTTTATCATACTTATTGCTGCAGATATATTTCCAGTTTTGATATTTTAATACGACTGTCTGAGCTTCAAAATGTAACAATTTAGCAGTTTCCACATTAAGTTGTTTCATTAGATTGATATTGAGTTTTTTATGCATGGCCAGACACTTCAGCTGTCGATGACACAATAACTGAATTTTTAATGTAAACAGACTTCCTGTCCAGCTGTTGGTTACGTGTACTAACGAGGTAGAACTCGATTCTGTACCAGGATTCACATAAATGGAGAACGTTGGCAATAAATAGCGATGGGTGAATAATCGTCAGACTGTTTACATTTACAAGCGAAGCGAAGCGAAGTGAAGACCATATATGGTAACCCATACTCTGAATTTGTCCTCTGCATTTAACTTATCCAGTAATTGCACACACATTGGAGTAGTGAGTTTGTTATGTTAGATAATGAAACGCTATGTTTTATACTATGTCGAGAAGTCTGTTCTCGCTTCCTGTTTGACATAATGACAGAGTTTTGACCTATTTAGTGTTCAATTCCTCCAAAACACAGATGCTTCAAAAGATATAAATATCCAAACGTCTGAACAGTTCAAAAAGTCAACCTAGCCTTCATGAAGAAACAAGTTCGGTATTTTGCAGAATACTTTGTCCTTATAGAGAAACATCAATTGACTTCAGAAGCGTATTGTCTATATGTATTTGTGGCTAAACTGGAGCTGGTGCAAACAGGCCTGTATTTAGTTATTTTGAGAGACAAGACAAGATATGAATGATACCAGCCGTAGTCTACATGTGTGTGTGTGTGTGTGTGTGTGTGTAATAAAATGTCTTTTTAATGAGCCATGAGAGAGACATAGACACAACTCTACAACTCTGCACAACTCTACAACTCTTTCTCTCTCTCTGTCTCTCTGTCTTTGTCTCTATGTCTCTCTCTCTCTCTCTCTCTTTCTCTCTCTGTCGTTGTCTCTAAGTCTCTCTCTGTGTCTGTCTCCTGAGTATAAGAGAAGTAATAAGCTTCAGGAGTGGCACGGTGCCCTAAGGAATGCGAGAGCTACATACAGCTTGTCAGAGCGCTTGATTTATGATGGTTATTAAAGAATTCAATTATAAACCGACTGGTGTTGTGTGTGTGTGTGTTGCTCCCACATGCATACAAGTGTGGTGTATGTCTGTAGATATGCTTTGATTTTAATGCCATGTGTGTACGGATGCCACATGACATGGTTCTGTGGGAAGTGACCAATCACAGCAGGCACACATGTCATGTGACCATGCCCACTCAGGACTTCATTGTGCCCCAAGCGTTCCTTGTCAACTTCTGTCAACTTGTGCATTTAATGCATTGTGGGAAGCTGGCTAGAGTTCATAGGTCATCAACTATATCTGTGAGTTTTGTAAACAAATCTGTTTGCTGTGCAGATTGTTCATGAGACGTCACTGACGATGTATTGATTCGAATATTATGATGTCGATTTATCCGGCAGCAGTTTGCAGGTCCTGCTGCCTCATTAACTTCTACCGAGCGGCTCATTAGTCATCTCGCTTGTGTCATAAATACACGGTATGGCTGTGGGCTCGTGTGTCAGGGTGGGTTTTTGGTATCTGATGGGCAGGTTGTTCATTCATCTTTGATGAGAGTGGGTCAGGTTTGTTGTTACACACACACACACACACACATACTCAGATCACAAAGGAGCGAGTTACAGTAGAACATCAGCACACGTCCACCCTTCAAAGCCTTTTAATTCATGCATACTCAGAGACTCATGAAAAAAGAATGGGGCCCCCGAATTTCCCAACCAGAAAGCATTAATGACACTTTGAAGGTTAAAACAGGCCCTTATGAATTAAGATTCATGTTCTGCTTTCCTGGTTACTCTATGTATTTTTTGTAATAGCACAATATGGCAGCTGATGTCAGATGTCTTCATGTTTTCTGTTGAACATTTTTCATAACTTCCTATTTTCCAGTTAATCTTTCTTTTGAGTCACATTTTTAATGAAATATATGCCAAGAATGTAATTTAATTCAATCATTCACATGCCAGCCAACAGGGAACGTACTCAGAACGTTGCCTAACGTTCTCCAAAAGTTTTAAAACATTCTTGCAGTAGTATTAGTAGAATGCTTATTTAACATCAAAAACGTTAGTCTTCAATTGTAAGTGGAATATTACAGAATTAAAAATGTATAAATAATGTTCTTATAACCAAGCAATAATGTTAATACAATGTATAAAAAAACTGAATTGGACATTGTGAATTTTCCTAGAACATTTCCTAGAACATGTTTTAAATGAACTTGAAGCGTTAGGGAAACGTTCTTACAACATAAAGTTGTTATCAGGGTAAATAGTTTTTTCAAATTACTTTGAGACTAGTTTACAAAAATTGTCTGCGTTTGTAAATGGTTTATCATGTTTATCATGCAACTAGATATTGTCACACAGACTGAAAGTAGGGGATAAGAAGGAAACACACAGTGCAGACGAGAAATATCTGCTGTGTGTTTTCCATTAATACAGCTGTTCTAGTGTGAATACACTGTACAGATCAATTCGGTTCCATGTGAAAAGCAGCAGCACCTGTTTTGAGACATGACAGTTTGTCACTTCCACCCTGAGGTTCTGCCAACGGTCGCCAATGTTGCTGGCTGCTTTATTTTCATCTGTATGGATTTGGAGTCACTTCTGCTGGTGCTGTCCTCCTCCACACAACAGCCAGTTTGTGTCGATCGTGGTCAGTCGTTAACGCACTATAAATAACCGTCTGTTGATGTACACGGAGGCAGCCCCTCCAAATAAGCTACCTGCATTTTGTACTGTAAATCACCAGAAAACGACACGTCACGTCAGAGTGCTTCCATACGGCACTGTTGCCATGACACCGCTTCAACCCTGTCATCTGATTGGTTGGTTGAGCACCTGGACGTGTTTGTTCTTCTGTGGCTTGAACATGGTAACAGTTACTACGCCATTTTATGACGTCACACGGTGAACATGTTTGTCAACAGCTCTGCTAAAATAATAGTAACGATAGCAACAATTTTAATACACTGTAGTGTAAAATAATTGTGGTTTTTTTGCCTGTAAGCTAGCCGTTTTTGACACACGACGCAAAATCACTTGAGGGACGGTTCCAAATAAACATTCGTCTCAGATTCAGGGAACTTTTGTCTATGTAATTAAGTGCCATTTAGTGACTTATCTTTGGTATTTTATCTCTTCTGTGCTAAATTACAGCTGTGTGAGTTCATGTTTATATTTTTAGCTGTATTTATAGATCAGTATTTCACTGCTTACTCAACCTAGCGTGTTATTGGTGGTGGGACCCAGTGTATGATGCCTTCTGGGTTGGAATGGGACGCTCCCCCAGACATAAA
>JAZGTJ010020791.1:0-10210 GCA_036877575.1 Botia almorhae
GTTGTCACCCCCTGTATTCCCAGGCTTGTTGGTCCAGTTGGCTGCTGTATTTCTAATGAGTAACTCAAACTCTGTCCTCCCACGCCAAACTCCCACTCTCTAAACTATACATTCACAGGCTGCTCTGGTTGCATTCACAGCCCTCGTTTCCTGTCTCTGTACATTCATGCTTCCCTCATGCAATAATCAGTTAATCTCTGGATCTCCCTCTGCTCGTTCTGCTTATTATATGAGGTAACATATGGCGTGTAGGATTCAGTTGTTACATCTGAACTAGATGCTTGGAGAGACAGATTATAGACAGATTTATCAGTCAGGCTGATTAACCGGCTATTGTGACTGATAACCTCACTCACTTGGCTGATTATCAAAAGTAGTATTCTCTCCTCGTCAGTTTCAAAATAGCCTTGTTGATAGATAATTAACATGACATCATTTTTTAAAATTTTGAGTAAATGCATTGTAAAACAACTATCCATTTTATTTACGCTATTTTGTGCAGTTCATAGGGCTTGAGACGATTATTTTATGGGTGGGGCTTTCTGCCCTGGGCCCAAAGAGTTGGCTATACCATACAGAAGTTTAGTGAGTCCCCCACATAACAGGGTTCAGAGAAACATACACAGCTGCCCCCCTCAACAGTCCTAAAAGCAGTATTATAATGGCCATTGGCCACTAAAACAACCTATATCGATTGACTACTGCTAAAAATGGTTCACCGCTAATTTTAACGGCTTCAGTTAAAGAAGGATGAAATAAATATTTCAAACATAAAAAAATAATAGTAAAGTAAAATATTTACATTTACAATAGTGTTACACTGCATAATTAAAGTTGTAGGCTGACACCTCTGTGTAGAAAACTCTTTCCCAAGGGAAAAATGTGTCATTCCACATTTTAAAGGCAGGTTGTTATCTTAACTGGTCAGCAGTTAGCAACTCCTTTGAAGTTTTAAGGCCAGCCATTGGTCTGATTATAGAGGAACTTACGGACAAACTAAGGAGCGAGAGTTCCCTTTAATAAGACCTTGTTTCATAGCCGTCCCATTTCCCATGGGAACTGTAGGGTGGCTGTAGTTTTTTGAGCCTATGACTGAACAATGAACTAACAAATGAAGCAGTTGAGTTATGAATAGTACTACAAAGGAAGGAAGACAATTGTTGACGTTTTTGGAGCCGAAACTATACTCACCATTTTCCGACTGCCACCAGGTCTTCAGGCGGTTTGGGGCAAACGTGGTCACAACATTCTCAATTCTGTGGCTGGTGATTTGATTTGTGCTCTCATCGTAGGACTCCTTGGAATCGCACACAAAGCACTTCTTCTCTTCCTGAGGTGGAGGAGGGTGGGAAAGCCAGCAAATGTCAATTGCATTCTTGCGATTACAAATTTCACCACATTAAATGAATGACCGAGCCTGAGATGCTGGTCTGATTTACATGAAGCAGCTGTTTTAAAGGCTACAGAGCCTGTTCGACAGACAGGATTAGTCATGTGCTGTCCAGATGTACAGTTTTTAATAGGTTGCATTTTTATTTGTAATTATAAACCTTGTGAACCAATCTGGTTCTTTTAAGTGCATTTGTATTGAAAGTTGGGACACATAGGGCGATGTTATCCAACAAGAAACTGTTACATCTTTGATTAAAGCCTACCAAGTTTCAAATGATTAAAGTGGAACAGATGAAGGCACAAGGACAAGGTCTTGATCAAAGAAACTCATACAAAGATGTTAAGTAAATCTCAAGCCAAGACTGAAAAGTAATTATCTTTTTGTTATGGTCTGGCATGGGTGAATATCACTTAGTCATAACATCAATACACCCTACAAACATGCTGGTTGATCTTTTGACGATTCGGAGAGCCCCCATAACATATTTCCAGCAGCCTTACAACGCTTGAGAGCGCTTTGTCTACAAGGATGCAGTCTAGACATCCAAAGGTCGCAGGGCCGGAAACCAATCTCTAAAGAAAAGATGTCTACAGGCAAACACAGTTTTCATGTTCCAAAAACACCCCCATGCAATAAAAGGGATGCATTAAAGCTTGTTCTGATGGAACGTTCCAGATAAAAGCCCAGAGGGCTTCAAGAGAAATCCCACAAATAGGAAAAACCTTTAACACAAAACTTATTTATGCCATCGCAAAATATTTACTTTTACTATTTATTATTAATTAATTAACAAAGCATTGTTTGAAGTGAAATGGCTGCTTGTATTTGACAGTGAGGCAGGTAAGATGTTTGATGTAGATTACCTGCAAATGACTGACGATACAGAAGGGTTCCGGTCTCAGGAGCCCACATGTTGAGGTGGCCGAGAGTTGGTTAGCTCTCCCAATAAGAAGATCTCCTGTTGCAGGATAACAGCTTCCCTCGGTACAAACATCTCCTAGCTCAGGTACAGCTGCGAAAGCCCATGACCCTAGGCCTAAAGGGATAAAAATATTCAAATTCATTCGCATCAAACTTAATACTAATTCATTTTAGGGTTTGCTTCTTTTGCATTTCAGAAGTCTTCAAAGTTTACAGTTTTGAAACGTGCAAAATGTAGGACATGATGAGCACAACAAAAATGGCCCATATTACAACACATTCATTAATCATAGTATGAAATAATAAAAGTAAATGAATAAAGGCATACGGTTGTATGATTTATTTCATAACCGGATTTGGGTGGATCATATAAGATCTAAACTAAATGCAACTGGTTCAAGCGGGATTTTACATTGATACAGAAATGCCATGGCTGAATTAAATAGTATAATAGCTTTACCACATAAGAGTCATTGAAACGTAGTAAGGTAAAGAAAAATAACATAAGAAATAGTTCACTGGTGAACATGAAAAGATGTTGGAAAATTAATTATATTTTATACAATTAACATCATTAAAATATTAGATACATTATCTGAATCATGAGATTTACCTGACAAAAGCTATTGCAATTGGAACAGGACAAAGTGATTATTAAAAGAGACTTTATAGTGAATTAAGAAGCTTTACGTTCCAGATTTGTTACATGGGACTTTAGATGTTAATTCAAAACGAAAGAAATCTACATCATATCCATACAAAAGCAAAATGCCTTAACAAAACTAAACAGAAAGAAAACTTACTTAAAAGAATAGCGAGATGCAACAGCATGTTTTGCAGATTGGTTTTCCAGCGCGATTGCAGTGATCCTGGTTTTGCAGCGTAAACTGCAGCGCTGTATCTGTTCCCAGCAGACTGCGCCTCTGTAATGCAGCTGCAGCTCCGCGAAACTTTTCTTCCCAGCGGTTCATCTTCTGCGCAGGCGCACAACGCCTGTCGAGCCCTCCCACATTTCATCAAGTGAGGTGATTCTGAGGTAAGTCGCATTTTGTGCGCAAAGTCCGTCAAAAACTGTGAAATGAAAATAAAATACAAGTTGTATTGACTACCCTGTTTAAAGTGTCTAAATAATTCAATTAAACGGAATTGAAATTGTCCCTGGGAGGTAGTTAATTTTACCCACCGCCTTCAGACAGGGCGCGAAGATAAATCTGTGAAGAGATTACGACATCAAATTAGCTTTAATTTAACTCATTTACATTTAGGCATTTGGCAGACGCTTTTATCCAAAGCGACGTACAAGAGTGAGAAAAACAAAAAAGTGTTTTGTCGTAGGAAGGCAAATAAGATGTGTATGAAATGCCAATATGAGAAAATCATATCATAGTAATGAAAAATATTTATAGCAATAAAGTCGTTTATTGCGCTGTATGCTGCACACAACCCTTGCAATTTCACATTTTTACAATCATTCCTCCAAAGTCTCGGAAGTTTTTATTAGATGGTAAAACGGTTATTGAATTATATATAGCTATGCATTTAGATAGTACTGACATGGTCTGTGCCCACAAAACACGGTAGTACCATAGGTTTATTACAACAGAACTTATTGGTAATTACACGTAGGGTTGCAACATAAATAGGTTTAAAATATAATTTGTTTTTAGGTTACATTTTACTTTTACATATGTAACTGTTTTTTTCCACCAAAAACAATTACAACGCCCTAACACCAATTTTGTTAACAGTTTTTTTTACTTGCCAAGATTATAACTTGCAGTGAACTGACCTGTGATCAGTGAAACAGCCTTAAATTACTATGGAATTCCTCAGTAATTGGACTGTTTAAAGGTGAGTCAAAGGGCAGGAGCTTCATGTGGGACAGAACTTTGTGGCTGTCTGGGCTGAGCTAAATCAGTGTAATCAGAGAAAACAGTACCATAGTTCTCACATAGACCAGACTTACATACAGGTTATATATATATATAAATATATATATATACATATACACAAACAAAATTTCAGTTTACTCTGTTCAATGATCAGAGAGATAGCATATTGGTTACATATTGGTTTATATGCTACCTGTTGGTCTGGTCAAATATAGAACATTATCATTACTTTTTCTTATTGTTACATTTTGGTGACTGTATAATCATCTCAGACAAAAAGTGTCCCAACAACTCTGAAGTAGCTAAACGAGAGGGGGGCACCTCAGAAAGATCAATGAAATAACGATCAAGCTTTGTTAGACACCTTTGGTTTTGCAAGTCAATAGTAAATGGAGGGGTTGTTAACGCCACATCACAAAAGAGATCCTGCCAGACAAACGAACACATTCCAAAAGCAGCAGGCGCCCTAAGTAAACTTGACTGTCTTATCTTATTGCACATGGCGCAGCTGTAAAGCTCTACTCTGGAAGGTAAAGCTTAAGTTGATACAGTTTTAAAAATGTATCATGGATCAGTAAAGTTTAAAAACAAGAAAATGTTTGAAGGAATGTGTGCTTCTTAATCTTGCCTTTAATTGATGAACAATAAATGAATACACTTTAACAGCTCAGACAAAAAAATAGAATTACTTACAGCTGCAAGTTACTTGACATACTTCTGTTTATGTATGTTTAAGTCAAATGAAGTTAAGGAGACTGTTTTGAACACTGATATGTTATATACTCACTCAATAACTGATTTCTGTTTTTTTGTAACCAATAAAGTTATGTATTGCACTTTAACAAGCTTTTAAATGACGTCTTTGCTCAGCCAGTGAGGTGCAGGTTTGTAAATGTAGTTGCATACTTCAAAAAGGAGCAGATCCCTTCTGAAACACAGCCAACACATTATCCATACTGTCTATGGTGTTCACAGTGGGTTGAGTTTTTCAGATTTAACTCGTGAGACCCCTTGTGGACAGTCAAGGTCATACATTTCAATATAGAACACGCCCATAACTTGTTTGTTACTTAACAACATCATATAAAGGAATAAAAGATGTCATTATCATTATTTGGTCACAATAATCATGTGGGGATAATAATAAATGATATGTCCATATTAAATATGAATATAAAAACAGATTAAACAAATTTGTATTCGTGTTGGACAGAACTAGAATCTTACCGCAAGTTATAATTCTACCCGTTTGTAGCACAAGATTGTAAGCAAAAAGTCAGCAAACAAACTCGTAAAGGAATCATCAAGAAAAAACTGAATTGATCCCATAATCCTTTGCGGAGATTTGCCTTCAGCATTCTCCCATGGCAAATTGCTTCCTCTAATTTTAAAGAGGGGAAGCCCTTACAGGTCTAAGTGGAGCACAGCCCGTATTTATCCACTTTGTCAACAATGAAGTTCCTCAAATCATTTGCCTCCTCGTGGAGTGCCTCCAAATCCTTCATCTTCTCTTCTTTTCTTTGGTTTGCATCCAGAATTCTCTTCTCCAATTCTAAAATCATGGTAAAAAACAAGCTTTTCATCAAGTAACACATATATTAAGCTACTGTATATTACAGTTAAATCCAAACACTTAACTGTTAACACTTTGTAAAACAAGTTTGTTTGCTTTTTGTTCTGTTATTGCCTTATAAATTTCTGATCTTGTACCTTCAATTTGCTTCATTTTATCTTGAATGTCTTTAGCCAGCTTTTCTGTCTCCATTGTGATGTTCTTCAGGCGTTCGTTAGCCTCCTCATTAACGCTCTGGTTCTTGTTATTCGATTTTAATTTTTCAAACTGCTCCTTCAGCTCCTCAAGATCCTGCCAAAATAAAATAAATGAAAAGAATTCTTATAACAGAGCAAGTTAATATAACAGAGCAGGTTTATGTAACAGAGCAGGTTCATAATGCCAAATACAGGTGAACCATCCAAACAGCTACTAAAACCGCTTTTAACCGGCTGAACCCTTGCATGCTACATACTGCATTTTAACATGAAATGTATGTACCTTATTGGCATCTTCAGCACTGTTGAGGGCAGTGTCGGCTGCAGCTTTGGCCTCCTTTGCCTGAGCTCTGTTCATTTCCGTTTTATTCTTCAAGGCCTCGATTTCATCCAGTAATTCTTTCGTACGAGTTGAATTCAAATGGTCCTCAATGTTTTTCAGTTTAGGCTTAGTCTAAATTAAGTTATTTTCGCAATTACTTACAAAATAGGCTATAGTGTATTGAGATCACAACAACTGAGAACGTGATAAATTAGACTTTGTTTTAATATTTGTGCTGTTTTTAAACTATTACCTCATTAAGTTTGTCACTGATAATGTCACTGTTGTCCTCTGCTATGGCCAGATCAGTAATGATCTTATCATGAAGCTCTGCTGTATCGTTTAGTGTTTTTTCGATCTCTCTCACATCAATTGCCTTGGTTCTGTCCCTGGTTATACAACAGTCAAAGGATTAGTGAAGATGGTGACCACAGGTTTCTTTTAGTAAAGATAGAAAATGCAAAAAATTAATTGCTCACAAAATTTCTCTGGCTCTTTCTTTTAGGTTTTCAGCTATTTTGGCTTCATTCTCCAAGCGCCCCAGATCGTCTTTAAAATCTGTGACGTTTGCCAGGATCTTCTTGATGTCCTCAATCATGTTCTTGATCTCATCAGGGGACTTGGGCAGCTGAATTGACAAAACAGCATTGGCCAGTTTCTCAATGTCCTCTGGCTTCACCAGCTCGTCTGTTAGGGTACAGTACCTCATTTAGCTTTTTATTGTGTCTTTGAAAAACAAAGTTACACTCACCCTACCATTTTAATTTTCTCTAAAACCTTAACAAAAATTTACCCAAAAAGAAAATATGACAGGATTCTTTTGGAGGTCCTGATGCACAGGATTCTGTGCATCAAAATACTAAGCTATTTTTACCAGAAGAGCTAGTTTTTATGCATTTGTGATGTGCATTACCTCTCAGGTAGTTCTTGAGCTTTTCTATAAGGTTCTTGGTCTCTGTCTTTTCTTTCTCAAATTTGCTCTTAGTCCGATTAATTTTATCCATCATTTCCTCTGCTTGATCTTTGACGTAATTAGCCATTTTAGTCGTGTTGATAAGCTGAAAATAGAAAATAAGAAGACATAGTTTAAAAATGTAACACATGACTAGAACTAAAGTGAAAATGTCCAGTGTGACCTCAATCACAGTAAATTGATTAAACTGAGTCTAGTGTAAACACAGTCTAGTGTGACCACACCACAACCCTAATACACACTATGGACCAGGAATATCTGAGGAACGGTATACATGAATATAATCAATGTTGTGTACACATGAGTAGGAACACAGTGCTGGCAGGTTCTTGACATGCCTCAGCATCTGCTTCCTTGAGTTTTTTGCGGAGGTCAGTGATATTCTTCTCAGTCATCTCTGAGAGTTTGGAGGCATCCGCGCTGATGGGTAAACTCCCTGTACAGCCCAGACCCCCACACTTCCCACACAAAGCTCCTCCACATTTTGCCTGCTCGCAGTGCACATCGCCTGGAGCACCGCAGACCTACAACGGAAAGATGTCTTGGCATTGACTAAAATATTTCTTATACAATTAATATAAATGGAAAAAAATTATTACATATTTGAAAACGTTAACTATTTTATTCAGTAAACTTGCATGTTATATTTGTATGTTTTTCAAAGCCAAAATCACAGATCACCTCCTCGTTGAGTTTGGCAACACTCAGAGCCTTCACTTTCTTCTCCAGTTGATCTATTTCTCCTATGTGACACTTGGTCAGCTCCAGGGTGACGTTCTCTCTCATCTTCTTGGAGGCCTCTTGGACCTTAATGGCTGCTTCCACTTTCTTCTCATTCTCAGTGAACTCACCGTAGAGCTTTCTGATCTTATTTAAAATGTCTGTCAAACACAGTTAGATTTTTTTATAATACACAACTGACATGCCCAATAGCTAAAAGCCACTTGGTGCTCTACAGTGTTTTCCCCCACAAATGAAATATATAGTTTCATTTTGCCCCAACAGCTTATAATTTTTAAATTCGTATTTCTGCTCACAAACCATTTAGAGCTTTAACATCTATCCTTGGAACATCCTTTATCTTCTCTCTGAGATTGTTCAGCAGCCTGTTGAACTCAAGGCGGATATTGTCGATTTCAGTGTTGAGAAGCGGGCTTGGGTCAATAATAATTATATTTGGATCTATGGACTCCGTTTCATTCCTGAGGAGAAAACAATACCATGTTAAACATCAATGATTAGCTAGAGTGATTTATTCACTCAGACTCTATTAGACCAAGCCAGACAAGCAGTTCATATATAGTGATCCTTAGAAGATCAAATCGGTTGTGTGCACAACCAGTTGTAAGCATACAACACTTCTTTACATCGTCCTTTCTTCATTCCTTAGCCTTTCATTGCAAAATAATGTAAAAACAACTTAAATAATTTGTTTAACAGTTAACATTTTACTGTAAGTGTAAAATTCTGATACCTAATTTGTGCCAGAAGCTTCTCTAGTTTTTCCACTGCGTCCTGAGGAGTCGTGTTAAGCAGACGCTGTAGTTTCTCCAACACTGTTTGTAATCGTTCGATTTCAGGTATAGACCGAGAGTTCTCTGGGCAGGGCATCACGGCTTCCATCTTTTCAGTATCTAGTTTGACATCTGCAACAATTTTCTCCCACAGCTCGTAGCAGGTATGGCAGGGCTCACAGGCGGGAAAGATGGTGTCATGACCCGGGGCACAGTCATCACAGAAAAGGCCCGTCACTCCCGGTTTACACAAACACTCGCCCGTATATGGGTCACAAGCCGGATAAATCGTGCCCTCCATATTGCAATCACAAGCTAAAGAAAGGATTAGATCATTTTGTTTTAGTCATAAGTGCACCACTATGATCTACAAACGGCTGAAGTTTTCAATGACGCATAGAAGAAGGAAATCCTGCATGTAATACATACACATGCACTGTATATCTGGGTTTCCGAAGTGGTTCGGCCCACACTCATCACACTGTCTGCCTCCGTACTCCGGCTGGCAGAAACACTGTCCCGTGATCTGAGAGAACGTGGAAAGAAAGTGATAGAAGGTGACATCAGGTCTGCCGAAATGTCATCGTGTTATAACTGTTACGCCGCATGTTAATCAGAGGATTTATTCTAACCATCAACTACCTGCAACAAATAACTAGACATTATTTTGTCTTTGTGGAAAAATTAGTTAGCATATTCGTCTGTTAACCAAAAGTTTGGTGATTTGAGCCCACACAAGGACAACAGAAGTGTTTTGTGGGCAGTTGCGGCCTGCTGGTTAGAGAGTCGGATTTGTGACCAGAAAGTTGCTCGATTCCCAATGCTGGCAGGAAACACCTGGGTAAAGTGCCCTTGAGCAAGGTACCAGCGTGTCACTTCCTGTTTCTTCACATTTTTATGTTTATAGTACTGTGTTGCACAATGTCAATAGCCCAAAATCCTTCTCCACATGTTATCTTATTGGCTGTGATTTTGTTGCTTCGTGCAGGACCTCACTTTCAGTGGGAACAGCAAAATCGTTGTTACATTACTGTTGCCTCAAAATACCAATTCTTCTTGAAAATGCAATATTTCTGCTGTTTTTGTCCCCCTGTAAAGACCCTCTTCAACAAGTTGTTAAGTAAACTTATAATGAAAAGTGATGTAAAAATGAAGAGCACTGACCTTGTCGCACACATTGCTGAGAGCGTGTTCTGGGTCACAGTTGCATGGCTGACACCCAGACTCTCCGTCAAAGTTCCAATATCCATCCGCACACTCATTACACAGGGCTCCCTTAACGCCTTTGCGGCACGGGCACTGACCTGTCTCCTGGTCACAGAAACAGGGCCTTCCAGTCGGACACTTTGTAACCTCTGTGCCTCTCGGGTCACACGAACATTCTAGGTATACCAAAAAAAGACAATTAATAAGGAAAAGGTAACA
>JAZGTJ010020792.1:0-10210 GCA_036877575.1 Botia almorhae
AAAGCTAACCAGTCAAACTTTGACCAACAGCACCCAATTCCTGTTGTAGCAGATGAAACCAAACCTTGTTCTACATTTTATCTCAATAAATAATCCTGTTTCACTCAGAAATATGTCAGATTATGGAGATGTATTTCCAGCTCCTGGGGTTTGTCTTCAAAGCAGCGGAATGACTCAGTAGGAGAGCTTTTGATAACGCAAGCTGATAAAAAGAGAATCATTTTCTGTAAAGATGCGTAATTGAAAATATGTCTTAAGATTGTGCTCCAATATGACTGGTTAAATATGCTGTTACGCTGAGAAATGTTGAAATTAAAACAGACAGTAAATGGGTACTGACATTCGGTTAATATTCGCTAACTCTGCCGTTGTATTGTATTATTACGTAATTTCAATTAAAAACATAAACAGACTTTAATAACATGACTGATGAAGTTAATATTTTTATAAATAGTTTATGCAAAAATAAAATAAAAATAGACAAACATTTTGAAATTGTTTCCGCTGTATTGTTTCAGCACAGAATTCAAATTGCTGTCATTCTGGATTCAGTTCGTGTTGCTGCTTCATTCACACCTTTAAAAAGACGTATTCAAACAAAACAATAAAATGTTGACATCTGTTCGGTATATACGGTATATACAAAACAGTAACTTTATGTGGGATACAGCTTACATTTTACGACAGGTATTAAATCCTAAACTGATGAATTATGCATCGTTATGAATTTTATAACAAGCATTAAGACAGCAACATAACGTCGTGTGTTAGAGAACTCAAGTCACGTATCAAATAAACTACCAAAATAATGCAAATCTGACAAAGCTTGCAAAGTAGCCACTGTGAGCTGGAGGTGACAAAGCCGCGAAAACATTAAATAGGATTTATGATGGCAATTAACAAAATATCCACAATATGATCAGCCCAAGTGTCTCATAACCCTTCTGTTGCTATTCATTCTGTAGGAGACCCTGGAACATACAGAGGGCCCTGCTCCTCTTTCACTACAGTTCTGTGGGCTGTTGCTCATATCTTTATATAAATCAAATCATTTCTCCTGATAAAATCACATCTGGAGTGGCTTTCTCTGCGCTGGCAGTCGACGCTCGCCGGATTCTGCTCCAACCCGCAAAAAATTGCCTCCAAAAAGATTCCAGATTTGATCTTATACCCACCCACCCTTTGAAGAGATTATGCTAAGCAGAATGTAAGTAATATGTTCTGCACAATGCAAATCACAAAGCCTGGTGCAGAGTATTACACACAGACGCTGTGTAATATTCATTCATCTGAAATCTGATGCTCTTTGCCTGGATGAAAATTCCCAGGGCTGAATACGGTTTCTAAAGCAGAACGTTTCCGTGGAACAAACGGCAGGCGTTCATTTTTCACCAACAGCAATGAGGATTTTTTCAGAATCCGTCTAAAACTGTTCACATAAATAATGTGTGAAATAAATGAGGGCTCATGCAGTTATTAAGGCCCTTGAGATTATAGAGTACAAAAGGTGTGAATGTGTTTGATTTGCCATCTTCTCTCGTCACCATATGGCTCTGTTGTTGGGGCGGAGAGTGTATATCTGCTGTCGTGACTTATTTCTAATGTTTGGGAAGCAGTTTAATTATAGAGGAGGGACTCTTGGATGAGGGATTCTTGGATTGAGCAATCATTGAGCTGTGCGTGTTGCTTTGCTTCACAACATCATGACCCATAAATGGATGGCAGGTGTGAGGGCAAGGTCATGAACAGCAGCAAGAAACCAATCCAAATAAAAACAATAATCTGGTTACAGGTTTAGCAGCTTTTGAGAGGAAGTATCATATCTATATTTTGTGTTGCTGAGATGACAGATCACTAGCAGATAACTAACCAGTCTCACTTTTGCCTGATAATTAACAATGGGAGAAATACATAATACATAAGTACATTTAGTAAATATTTTCTCTCTCTCTCTCTCTATATATATATTTATGTATAGCCTAAATGATGGTGAAATTAGATGGAAAGGTTTGACTTGTGCTGTAAATTTTGATTTATGGGTAAATTATTCATGACAGTTTTGCTTCTGTGTTGAGCTGCTGCTTGATGTCCAACGTTTATTTGAATCTTGAAGCAAGACTTGAGAACCTTCTGACCTGACCTTTGACCTGAAGCCTGTGCAGGTTTTGTGTGGTACAGCTAGAAGCATGTAAGAAAAAGGCGATAATGGTGAACATCTTGAGAACTTCATGGGCAACATTTTGTTTGTATGTTCAGTTCAGCTTCTGGATCAAAAACGGAGAACAAAATTACCCCACCACAAAAAGAACCAAATGAAAGAAAAGAACAAATAACAGAAAGGCGCTCAGCAGGGAAACTATTGTTACGGCTGCTAAAATGGATCTATGATAAATGCATTTCTGCTAAAGAAAGCCATCGATCCATAACAAATTACCCATATAAAGGAATTAGAATTGCTTTAAAAATGGTCCAACTTCATCTTAACTATGTCAGTGCTTTTGAATGACTCGCCAAGAAACGTGTGATAGAAATGACTCGGACCCGTGACAATACCTGCTTGGAACAGAAAGAAACTTTAACAGCCTTATAGGGACCTGCAACACCATCCCACTGGATGTGTTCTGGCTCTGCATCCTAAAATTTCCCTCACACCGAATGTCTGGGCATGTGCCAGATTACTGTTTTGTCAGTTGCTGGGAAAGACTCCAAGGCAGCAGACTGGCTGTTTGCTCCCTCTGAACTCATCACAATTCCCAGCTCCTCCATATGAGATCTCTGAACCTTCCTCATGGAGAGAACAGGGCCAAAACAGCATCTCCTGCTGTGCACCTCCTACTGTCACTGCCTTCCTGTCACAGAGCACGAGAATAAAAGTGTTCAGACACGCCACAGTTAATATTACACTACAAGCTGTGGATGTATATCTGTACAGTTTCACAGCTGTGCAGGTGAGCAATTGAAGTCATTTCAAAGCCCCACTTATATCCTGGGCTCACATTCATAATTATTATTAATATTGCATTATTGGGGTGAAAACAGAGCTAGTTTAAGAATACATTTTAAACTTTCTGCAAATATTCTCCAGCTTACAGTTGTGACCTTTTCAAAGATATTGAGCTACAAGCTTTTCTTCAACGTTTATTGGGGTTCTACATGGAACCTTTTTGGGGGTTCCAATTTTGAAGGGTTCTATATATAATATTTTCTAAGAGTGTGGGATGTAACTGCTGATGGTCCCAGTATATGTATGGATATAAAGTTTGGCATTGTCCTTTTCCCGGTTGGAGAATAAAACTTCTCCAACGCTAACAGACAGGGAAGGTCAGGAAAGTTGTTAAGCACAGCGGCTGATCAAAGGCTAATGTCTCTTCTCCTCTCAGTCCTCATCTTCATCAGATGTTGGCTTTTCTCTCTGCTGGTCTGCGTGCATCTGCACTTTGCTCTGTCGAATACAGCTTTTGTTGAGAACAAGGCTCATTTGTCAAACACTGTTAGCAGCTCTGTGGCAAATGTTTTACCCTTTTATCTTTGTTCAAAAGGAGATTTGCTGTCGCACTTCCATATTTAAGCTGTCACTGCACTCTTTTTTTGTAGCCCTGCACTTTGTGAGCCAAGTTTAAACAAGAGTGTTGGCTTAGAAAATAAGAAAGCAATCTGCTGTTCCAACAAATGGCTGAATTAGGAAGATCCACACTGCAGGCATGTAAAAGGCTTTGAAGTGTCAGAGAATTGACAATGCTCTCCAGAGTGTAGCCGTTTATTCCTCTTTTCTCCCGAGCGAGGGAGGTTTGGGGCATCTGGAATAATGATCAGGTTTCATGGCGCTGTGTGAATCTATAATGACTCAAGGATGTGAATTAGTCTTCTAGCAGCCATCCAGCGCAGCCGTACAGATGCGGGTTTATTTGTTTAGCACTTAAAACACTGGAGACGTTTTACTGCTGTTAAGAATTACTAGCGTTAAATTATTAGGTATTGTTGTTGGGATTGTGTCAGGGCACATTTAAGCGTTGTTAAAGTCTCACGGTAAATGGCATCATTTCATTTTGAGTTTTAAATAACGAAATTAAGATATTACATTAAGAAACAGAGCAGCAGAATGTTATGACATTTCTGTCAATTTAGGAGCTATTCAGCATAGCAGTGCTTCATATAATGGTTCATTTGCATGTTTTAAATTTATTTCCCTACCTAAATGTAGATCATGTTTTAGCAAATGCATAATGTGTTGGAACAGAACCTTAATATTCATATTTCATATTCATATATTCATGTTTTGTATTTAAATCCAGTTTTTACTGTATGTCTAAAGCACTAACGGTAACTATGAGGAGGAAAGCAAGAAAATACCGTAATCTGATCTGAGTACAGTATACCAGTGGGGGCTAAAGTGCTATGCTAAGCAGTCAAACCTTGACACCTTGATCTGGATTCAGCAAGTGGCTCGAAGCAGAAGTGAATTAAAACAGTACGGCTAAAACAGATGGCTGTATCTCTGAATCTATCATTTTTAATCCTCTAATCTATATTGCCGGTCTGTGTCAACAGCATGAGGGACACAATGCAGCCAGGTGTTTAAAAGGAGACACGACAGTTTCTGATACTGTCAGCGCGATAGAAACGAGTTTTCTCACATTTGTGGATTATAGAAGTCGTGGGAATTAAAGCATGCAGGTACACAAGTTATATTTATAATTGTAAATATAAAAGCATCATGTAATATTTCTTCTGATTAAGCTTAATAATACCATAAAGTTAGAGGGTAAACAAAACATTTACGTTTATTAATTCGGAAGATTATCCAGCATTTATCCAAAGCAATTTACAGTGTCAGTAGGTGGTTTTACAATGGCCAAGAACTCTGACGTGTCAGCAGTCGCCAGACTCATCCTCATGTGGGTTTTGCTCCCTGAGATACACACTTTGTTTTAAAAAAATGAATAAATCAGTGAAGTCATGAGTCATCGTAAACATTTGTTACGCTGCACATGGTGATAAATCGTCAGCTACACGGCCTCCGATTATAAATGAATGTGCTTTTGGGGGTAAATATGAGTCATCTGTAACATTTCACAAAACAGGAAAAATAATGAGCGAAATCTCCTGAAAAATTGCCACTCAAGCAAAAAAAAAATCCTTTCAGCTGTACATGATAAAAGACATCATAACCCCCCCCAAATGAATGTCCTCTCAAAGTTCTGTCAACGTTATCAAAAAAACATTCTTGCGTATGTTGTGTAACTTTAGTAGAAATTTTTTATACATGACATATTTTTTTATTTGAACATATATCACATATCAAAACATTGTTAAGTTAGTAAAGCATTTTAACAATACTGTTAATACAACACCTAAACAAATGGACTTAGGAATGTTCCTAGAAAATTATTAAAATTATTAGCGTTATGTAAACGTTTTCAGCCATAGGTGTTAGCTGGGTACAAACGTTTCACTAACACAAGGTCATAAACACCTTCTATTGGTGCTGGTGTTGAGGCTGGTTGACTAGCCATTAGCGCTACACTCACCTGACTGTTCAGAGACAGAGAGATTCTGTGATCAGAACAACTGTGAGGTGACACTGAAAATAAACAGTCACGTCTTTTATCAGGAAATTGTGCTTCATCAAAGTTAGCCTCAGACAGCAGTCAGCTGAGGAAATCTGCTTTGACCTTGATTCTCACATGCTGTTTTAATATGTGGATGTTTTTTATTTTATAAAGCACGTTCTCCAAACCCTTCCCTGAATCTCAATGAGCTGTTGATCGAGTTCTGAGATCAGCATCGGTCTTTGGTCAAGGCTGAAGGAGAAAGACAAATAAAAGGGAAAAGTAAACATATAGAAGAAGTTGACCACCAATGGCAAGCTCTGGCATTTCAAGGTGTAAAATAATGAGAAAATAGCGTATGTTGGGAAACGTGCAAATTGACCTGACTCCCGCAGGAAATAACTTCCCTCCCTGGCCTTCCCTGTGACTGTGCTTGTCAAGGAGACACGGCAATGGGAAATGCCAGTGTCAAAAGTCTGGTGTTTTAGCTTGTCCGCACTGACAGCCATGGAAATGGTTCTCTACCTGACCTGCATTTGAATCCGGCCGAGCCCTCATCTATGAGGCCGTTGGTAAACACGCCTCTCCTGTGTCAATCAGGCAGCTGTCCTTTCTATTCTCCCTGTCAGATTAACACAGCAATATCCCCCCTGTCAGCTGTCCAGCCAGATAACAGCCACCAAATTCATTTTTCATACAGAAATTGTCTGCAGACCTCCACCTCTCACCACGCCGCACACACAGCAGCGCCCTAACAATTTCAGATCATAACAATGTTTTTGTAATGTTTCCTTAACGTTAAAAAGTTTATTTTGAAAGTTCTAGGAACATTTCAAATACAGTTTTAGATGTTGGTGCTTGGTTATAAGAAATTCAAAGATTTTTTTTTTAATTCTGTGATGTTTTTAAAATGTTCCACTAACATCTTAACAACAACAGTTTTGCTATATAAAAACGTTTTACTAACATTGCCACAATGCTTTGTTACTACACTGTTTTTGTGAATGTTTTTCTGAGAACGTTCCCTGTTAGGTGGGGCCATGTTTACACCAACACACCTGCTTGTGATTGGCAGGAAGCATTTAATAGATCAGTTCAATAGTTCATCCAGGACACGGTTTGGGATGTTTCCAATAATAGATCTGAAAGCTTTTAGTATTAAAAATAACACTGTTGTAAACACAAAGAAACCCAAACATTCCAGATCTCTGTGTTTCAACACAAGCATAATATCTCCTGTAGCTTACATTTCTGGACAAGCTCTCAGCCTTGACACTGATTCAGTGAAGACAAAGTAGGAAGCCACTAAATGTGATTTTTAATGATAATTTACTCTGTGTGGTTCTATCCATCAAAATAGATTAATCTTTAGATGTATTGTAAGAGAGTTATTTCAATCTTCTGCCAGACTGTCAATGAACTAGATCCTTCTTCTCCAAAAAAAGATGTCAGCCAACCTGAGCACTCAAAGTGACTGACAGGCAGAGACTGCCTCAGAGTCTTCTCATTGGCTGAATGACAGTGTCACAGTCAGACTCAGTTTTTGTTGTTTAGCAAACGCAGGGCTTTCATGCAGATTTGTGTGATATATCAGGACACTTATGTCATAATATCTGTCAGGATGAACTGAAAACTGTTTGTAGAAATTCAAAGCTGGAAGATAGAAGATTCTGAGATTCTTACAGGCAGGTCTTGCAGGGCCTGTGAACCCAGCTAACAGTTTTCAGTTGTATAAACGTTTTCAAAATGTTTCTATTTAGTAGCAAATGTTAAAATGTATATCTTTTTATCTAATTTACATCTAATTTATAAATGTATATGTTTTTAAACGTTATAATAAATGTTCTAGGAATGTTCAAAACGTCCTATTTTTTAGATTGATATAATATATAATATAATATTAATAGTGTTGCTTGGTTATGAGAAATTTAAACATTTTACTCTGTAACATTTGTGAAACTTTCCACTAACAATTTAAGAACGTTTTTGATGTATGATATAAAACTACAATACTGCAAGAATATTTCTGATAATGGTGAGAAAACAATTCGAGAACATTAGCCAGCGTTTTGAAAACCTTTCCTGTTAGCTGGGAATTGTAGTGTGGCATTGATTTGGAGTGACAGGATGACCTCATGAGTGCTCTGTCACAGGGTGACCTAGTTTCCAAGCTTCTGTCTTCTGCCCTGAAACACAAAACTCTGCAATGCATGGCCCATATGTCATGTGACCCTTGAGTTTGTTTCAGCCGTGCTCTCCAAGTCCTCAGCTAATCAGTTTTAGCAGTTACAGTATTGAACTTTACCAGCAAAAACTTGGATAAGCGGTAACTGGATTAGTTGCAATTTCGGAGGTTTTGAAAGCCTGTTTATATATTTACATATATTTCATTCCATACTGTGTGTTACAATGTAAAATACTAATAAATATACTGCATGACTATTCGAAGGAAAAACATTATTTAAAGAAAACAGATCGCTGTGATAAAACCAATTAAAATGTTTTATTATGATCTGAAGATGAGTTCTGAAAACTGCCCTCTCGCGCATTTCATCTTTCATCTCACTATGCACCCTGCATTTCAATGTTCACCCCCCGAAACACAATGCATTATTCATTTCTCAACTTCCTAACACAGTGTAGAGCGTTAGCATAGACTCAGCATAGCTTCTGTACTGCAGCTCTGCAGGTTCTGCAGGTTCTGTGTGGACAGAGTAGAGGTACTGTGGGTTTATAGTGTGGCTTTGGCCTGCTGAGGATACAGAGGAAACACTGACAAGTGGCTGAAGTAACTTGTAAAAAGCTTTTCACACCACCCAGCGCGCAGGCAACCACATCTAAAACGGCCGTCCCCCGGGAGATTCTGCCAGTCTGCACCCGGGTCACAGAGGCATTCCAATTGTGTTGTTTTTCTCCACCAAACTCCCGTACAGTTAATTCATATGAAGATTCAGTCGATGTGGATCTTTATGCAAAGATGGACGCATCTATACATCTGTCCATCAGCAAATAAAGATCGAAAATAAACCCGGCTAACAATTTTAGCTCGTAAGAACGTTCCTAGATTGCATTTTAAATGTTATTTCAAATGTTCTAGTAATGTTCAAAATGTCCAGTTTTTAATAAGAATGTTATTCAGACATTCCACTAACAACTTTAGAATAACGTTTTTGGATATTTGATATACAATGTTACACATAACATTCTACTAATGTTACTGACAATGCCAACGTTCTGATAATGTTCCCTGTTGGCCTGGCAATTTCTCTGCATGGAACATAATGCTTGGTAAGGCCCAGTTAAATATTAATTGGGCTATAATTACTTAATAAATGTTATACATTTTTGTTTAAATTGCTTTTGTGAAGTTGGTTATTTGGTGACTTGGGTATTTGGAGTTGCAGGAAATGCATGTAAACCCTTTGGGGCTGCTTGGCTGCCTCAGGGCCTGGACAGCATGCTATCATGGAGAGAGATATGAATTCCCAAGTTTATCAGGACATTTTTCAGGAGAATGTAAAGCCATCCATCTGCCAGCTGAAGCACACAAGAAGTCAGTGATGCAACAGGACAACAACCCAAAGCCCTGGAGTAAATCCACAGCAGAACGGTCTTAACAGAAGAACATACAGTCACCAGCCGTGAGTTTAAACTGTAACACTTTACACAAAGGTTAAATGTGTTAATATTAGATAAACCAGTTACATAACATGAACTAAAAATAACTAAAACCGTTAATTTCCACATACATTTCACAAGCTGTTAACAAGTTAACATTACAGTATCAAACACAAGTAAACAATGAACAACACTATCTTCATGAATTAACATTAGCTTAGATGAATAAATATTAAAATGTTGTTGTATATTGTTAGTTTATGTTATGAGTGGAGCCTTAATATTGAGTGAGGAGGTGATTATTACCAGCCTTTAAAAATGCAACCTTGTGAATGTGGGTTACATAATCTGTGTCTTTGTCCATGTGAAGTTTAATATACGGTACTTTCAGACAGCAGCACTTACTGGTCCAGGAACAGTAGTACTAAGTAAAACCAGACCGCAAGCCTCTTGATTGCATTTGTAGGTCTTCTCTCACTGGCACGCAGGGCTCCTGTCTGTTTCCTGCCTGTGCGACAGCTCTCTCAGCCTCACTGAGACCATTCTCCTCATATGATTCGATTACTGCTAAGTCACTGCGCTCTGGAGAAGCCACAGGCGCAAATAACTCGAGCTCTGGCATTCACTGCAATCGCACCCCCGGCCATTTGATGCAAACGTTCAGTGGCTGCTGTCATTGTTATTTGCCGCCCTGTAAATGGGTCGTTACCTGCATTTTCATCATCAGTCACGCTAAAGCGAGCTCGGTGAAACAGACCGACAATAGAAGGGCATCAGGGTGAGGGAGGGGCTGGCGGGCGCAGTGAGGAAACACTGGGTGGTTTGGAGCGACTTCTGTTGTTCACATTTCCTTTGAATGGTGGAACACCCCGCCCACCCCTCCCTCCACTTCTGTCTGCACTGGATTTTAAATATTTATTTCTCTCCCACATCATCTATTACGTGACAGCGCGCTGTGAATTTAAAGCGCACAGATCAAAAGGCACGAATGACATTGTGTCCAGAGAATATTTGGATCCCTGTCAAATCAAACCACCCAAACA
>JAZGTJ010020794.1:0-10209 GCA_036877575.1 Botia almorhae
ATCAAAATGGAAAGAGGTTGAATGTTTTAACACAAAAACATGAGAAACGAGACATTTCTAAACTTTGAATTAACTGAACGAATCATTTGCAAAATGAAAGCAACAAGAACACAGCCAAAACATGTTATACAAACCAAATGCAATTGTTCTGATTAAAGTAATCTACGTTATCATTATATAAAAATACATTTTTAAATAAAAATAATAATACATAACAAAAACAATGAAATTGTTCATACTATTTTTAAGCCTTTTAACATTAAATACAAAAAAGAAACAATTGTTCAAGAAATAAAACTGAATAAATGAGGAGAGAGAGACAGAAGGAGAGGTTAGTGGCTCATGTAGTCTCAGACAGGTAATAATGAGCGGTCACTGCATTTCAAATTCCAAATTTCTGTTCCAGCCTCACCTTGCTGGACTCCAACACAACCGTCAGAAAAAAAATAAAAGCTTGTCAGATTTGCACAGGCAGATGACAGGAGGCACACACATCGTGTGTGAGGGATTCTGGGAAACGTTAAAGCCTTAAATGGCTGCCCCAAAAAGCGAAGAAAAGAAAATTTGTTCGCGTATCTCCTGCGCATCTGAGCTTCTGTTTGGAAGCTGAGCTAAATGGCAGCGTCAAATTAAACAGGCAAACTGGGACTGCTAATGTGTGGAACGTTTGTGGAACAAATTTGTTCTTTGATGAACAAGCAGGAGCAAACACACACATATGCATGCACATAACACTGACCGGGCAAGAGCGTAATTACAGTGAGTTGTGGCTGTAATCTTGCTTTAATGTTCAGACTGATGTACAGAATTCATGACGAGAGACAAACTAAAGCCCAGACATCAAGGACGAACTAAAATATTTCAGTTCCCTATAAAACTGTTTGCCAAAGACGCTGTCGTAAATCTCATAATTTACTTGCAACAGGTAAACCATATACGGCTATCCTCTCACACGCACACAATTTCGCATATAAAAAGTACTGTGGAACTACCAAAGTACCCAAGGGCACAATGTAAAAAACATGGTATATTATTATAGTATCACATGGTACACAGTACCATCGTATTACCTTCTGACAGCATCTAAAAACAACACCCTTGACATGAAACCTCTTAAGCCACTGATTTTGAACACTGTACACTCAAAAGTAACACTGTGTCATTCCACCGGCACTATTTACACACTGTGCATGAGAGAGACTCGACGTACAGCTGATTTCTATTGGTTCGATCACAGTGGATTTGGAATTTGCCAGTGGCATGTCGCATGTCGCATGTCGCATATCGTCATGTCGCATGTGATGCGATACTCAAGCATGAACAGCACCCACAAAACATCTCTACTTTTCACCTAGTTTGTATCAATCATTTTTGGTATCAAATGAAAAATAAGTATATTTAAAGTCATTATTTCTCTTTTATTGAGCTTTATATTGCATATATTGCAATAGCTACATCTTAGAATTGTCATCTCTGCAAATGATACATGCAGTGCTGGCCAAAAAAGCTGGTACATTTTCATAATTATGCCGCCTACCTTTTAAAGCATGCTTCAGGAGCTACCCTGCATAGGCAGCTCACTGTACTATAAGTTTTGGAACAGAGCCTTAAATGCTTCTATACCTCCATAAGCTTAAATTGCTTTTAAATTGAACAATTTATATTTTCACACACCCTAACCTAATTTTAAAACTTTAAACCAGACATTTTTTGGCATTTTAGACACTTTTATTCCATCATTATTTGGCCTATTTATATTTGGCCTTTGTTGACTTGTAAGGGCTTTATGGCAAAACAATACATAGCTATTCATTTTAATAACGGAAACAGTCCTCATATTCTATATACCCCGGTTCGTCGCCTATAGCTGTGGGTTCAGATGGATCAGTACAGGAGTGGATCTATGAGATATACTCGCCAGTACCATCTTTATGACATTGGTTACTCCAGGAGAACTGAAAGTGTAAGTATACTATAGAGCACGTAGGATAAGAGCGGCTAAATGACTCAGTAAATGAGCACTACAGTGCGCCGCGGGTCTGTGCGCTCCGATAACCGGTCACCCGTGCGCGGAGCGCGGCTCCATCTGTCAGATTCAGTGGAAGCAAACATCAGTCTGGTAACTCTGAAAAAGCTATATTTCCCAATGGATCCTTATTAAACACATCCAGCAAACACACATAACCAACAGCTGCCCTTCTTCACAGCACCGGGGAAAAACGCGCACACCACATGTCCGCGAATGCACCATAACTGCTATTAAGTGCGCAGATATTCAGTTTATTACAGCAAGCCACTGGTTCGTTCTGGTGTATTATAACTTGCTTGTTCCCCATAAGTTTGACGTGCTGGTGATGCTGGTGATATACATGCAGTCTACAGGTTATAAATGTATATAGATGTGAGGTCTTACCTACAGCAGACTGATCGTATATGACAGATGGAGGGTCTTCTATCTTGCGTTCAGCTTGGTGAGGAGCTGAGAGACAACTCTCCCCAGCGCGCGCTCTCTGTCTCTCACTCGCTCTCTCTCTCGCGCGCGCTCTCTCTCCCTCTCCCCTCAGCATCACCATATGAATGTTTGAATTCACAAACAAAATTGGGTTGTTTTATTAGAATCACCGAAATGTCTTCAAAATCTATTTCCATTGCTTTTTGTTTTAATATTGAACTAATACCACACCCCTAAAATAACTTTTCACACTTTTTACATTTTCACTAAGACATTATTTATTATGTTTATAAGGCGCTTTTCCTCGTGGAAACCACTGACTAGATGATTCCATGTTTTATTATTATTGAGGGGATATCTGGAGACACAGAGGTCATTCATTTTTGGAACACGATTCTTAACATACAACTGCATCCTAAATAATATTATTGTTTTACAAATAGGCTGCCTATTCTCAACAGTGATTTCAACACAGGAAAGAAATCTCTCTTGTACTTTGCGATTTATAGAGGCATAAATATTTAATATTTCACATGAATAATCTTGATGTTGCTCTTTCTCGGTTTTCTCAAAATTGAGATTTCATTGCCTTTATAGTTTATAGCTCGAGATATCTGGCGCTATATATTGTGCACTTTTTACTTAAAAGTTTTGAGAAAATGTATCAAAATCCTAATCGTCTACATATAATCCCCTAAATATACATTATGAGCAAATGCTTTGTCTGAATAGTGCAAACGGGGTTATTTAGCACTTATAAATGGGGTCCCACATAACCTGCAGTACATTGCCGTCAGCTCATTTCCCAGCCAGTGTAATTTCAGCGGGGATCCGGCTCCAATCTGTTTATTTCTAATTTTATCGTATAAATAGAATAACAATGATGGGGGGAATATTTGCTTCGCACGCAGCCCCAATAACTGGAGAAGATAAATGTGTAGCGTAGTTCTTTCATACATGAGCGTCTGTGTGTGCGCGTTCATTATGACGCCCTAGTTTAGCTGCCTTTCCTCATCTGCCATCTTATTGTTACCAGGTGGCTTCTAGTGACAGGATTGTGAAAAACTGCTGACAATAAACCACAGCTCAAAGAAAGGAAAAAAGGAGGACACGGGAGCAGTATGGCTCTTCTTCTCCGTCGTGGAGACGTAGGGGGGTGAGGAAACCATGTTAAAAGGGAGAGACGAGATCCCCTAGGGGAGACGTTCCGACGAGTTCCTGTGCTTTGGATGATGGTTCATAAACCACCATCATCCTTGAGGGCCTGCACGGGGAACCAAAGCTAAAATAGTTCAGAAGTGGCAATAAATGAGAAAAGTGAAAATCGGAGGGATTGTTGGTGAGTCAGAGGGAGAAAATGTAGAGTGATGGGCCGAGTCAAAGAAGAGGTTACAGGGTGATGAGATGATGAAGGATCTCATGCGGAGTGTTTGCGTGCTGTCATACTGCGTTGTGGGTCTGCTTAAATAGCTGTGCAAAATAAGCAGCCATTGATTTTATGCATATTGCGCGCACACACACACAAACACACGATTTCGTCAGTCACTACAGCGAACACAGTCATCCGTGCGTAACAAAGCCATGGGGAATAAAACATTTCTTTCCGTTCTAATTTAAGAACATCTCTCATTTAATGCTGTGTATTACACGCTATTGCACGCATCAACCTATTATCTCTGCATCGCAAGTCCACGCGTTTCTTCCACCAAACACTTCTGTGTGGGTTATTTGATCCACAACGAAGCATCACTCCCTTGGGCACAGATGTGACAAATAACGCGCATAAACATTCTTACATCGTAATACGGGAGTACACGTGGACTGCGTTGTCCCACGCGGTTGCCTGCTGTAAAATGCTGCAGACGTGGGGTGCGAACATCATATTCTAGGAGAGGAGGAGGAATGTCAGCTGTACTACCTTCATATAATCGAGATGAATGCGGTTTTGTGATCATACCTGGAGAAATGACAACACGTAGCAAGGCGCCAGAGGTGAAGCTTATTGGTTGGTTGGTGGGTGCAAGTAGGGGAGCCAGGGTTAGCTGAAAGCTCCACAAACTGAATAAAGCCCTTACTAAACAGGAAATTATCTGGGATTCTTCATGACATATTTATTTCGCTTAAAGGCTAGTTTTTACTTCTAATATTCCTATATTACAAAGCCTCAAGTGCTTATTGGTCCACCCACAGAATTCACTGAAGCTCTGCTAACGTCCCAGGTGTTCAGTTTTTGATGTTAAAGAAATAGTGTTTGATTCCAAGTTTGACTATAATCCGGTGTTGTTTTAACCTACTTGCAACAAATAAAAACAGCTGAAAATAGTTTAATTCGTTGGTTGCGTAGACATATTTAACTAATCCCCGGTGACAAGCAGCCGTTGTTTTCTTTTTGCAGCAAAATAGCGCCATCTAGTGACACTATCGTGAAAATAAGACACCCATTGGGGTAAAATGGTCTATAACACTTTCCAGATCTATGACGACAAACGTTGCAAATGGCTATAGATTGTCTGTTTCACAACTAAACTTTTATTTTTTTATTTGACCTAATTTTTCTTCCGAACTTTTACTTAAGAAGACGAGAGTATTTTATATCATTAGACTCTTTATTTTCTGCGCAGGTTTTGCGCAGTGTGGAGTTGCTCGAACACACCACCAGCGGTCTGATTATCAAAGAAGAGCCGTGAAAACATTATTGCGTTCATCTCTATCTAGCAGATTCGCATTTTACCGAATCATTTACACCTATAAACGAACCATGATCAATCACCAGGTGACCAGCAGATGAGCCAGATCTGATCGGCGCTTTAAGAGAGAGGCGACATTTGACGTTTTCGACAGGTTAGTAAACTGACACATTCAAACAGCACAACGCAGCAAAATCATCGAACATTTTAAAATATATATGAGGGTTACACACCATAACATACATAATATCGCATATTACATGTTTATAGTTTGTAATTTTTTTCGATACGAGTTTAGAGACTGTGTTTTAATGGGATAAACTAAAGCTTTTCTTGCTGTGTTTTGGTCAGGGGTGTTGTCATGTCTACAGGCCTCAGTCTGATCTGACCAATGATCGGACTTCAACGTTTAGAAAACCTTAAGCTAATTTAATAAACGTATGTGATTAAATGATGTTTTAAATAATACACGAATGTGTTATTAGCTTGACCTTTGGCTCTTGTTTGAGTTGTTAAAGGATTTGGGCCCAAAATGTTTCTTTAAAACAATAAACATCCCAGTTAAACCGTCAGCCTGACTGCATTGACATAGCAACAACAATGTTAAAATAATTCGACTGTTTTGATGTGATTATTATGTTTATTAAAATAGTTTTGGAAATATGGTGAAAACTTATTTTGTAGCCATCGAGTGTTTGCTTTTGAAGTAAAGCAAGCGTTTTCCTTTTTTAATTATTTATACATTTACTATATATATATATATATATACATATACTTGGTACATATTTGAACGTTATAATGGTCATTTTATATTTTACAATTTCAATTATTTTATATTTAAAGTTATTAATATTTTGTAGGTCACAGCTAGTTTGTTTGACAATAGATCTGACATTTGCTGCTGTTCAAATGAATGAAACATACAACAAATATCTGTTATGCTAGTGTGTTCCCTACAGTTATCATAAAATGTTCCGTAAATGGTTTGGTTGTAAGTGATTTGCGTCTTAATATATTTAGCGGGTCATTTCTGCCTCTGGTTCTGAACTGGGCTTGTTGCTATTATAAGAATGTTACAGGGCCCTTCTGTTAAATCTGATTTTTACACATATTTAATGGATCAATGAAAATACACTTTTTGAGTCTTTTCGGAAAACAAATAACTGTATTTGTTCCACTTCTTATTTACGTTGTGGCCTGGTTTTACTTTTTGTGTACTTTGAAATATTAATAGATGCAGTATTTTGGAAGGTCTGTTGAAGGGTTAAAGTATTAATCACAGATATGACGAACAGCATTCTTTTATGTAATAGTGGCCTAATATTAGGTGGAGTAGATGTAATCATACTATGCTATTTACTTGTGACTCAGACTTAGGAAACACTGATTGGTAAATAGCATCCTGTTTGTTACATATGCATATGTACCACTGATGTCAGAGACAGCACGTTTTTCTTAAATGGTCTGTCATCAAATGCAAATGTATAATTATTGTGTTTTTGTTTCTGTCTCAGTATGGCCAGCTGTAGTGAAGTTAATCTTTCGGTGGACACCCTAACATCAGGAAAGAAGGTGAGTGGAGAGTCTGTGATGGATGGAAGCCCTTCCTCTTCATCTCCTTCGCTGCCTATTCCGGAATGTGCCATCTGCCTGCAAAGCTGCGTCCACCCCGTGTGTCTGCCGTGCCACCATATCTTTTGCTTCCTGTGTGTCAAGGGAGCTTCCTGGCACAGCAAGCGGTGCGCCCTTTGCAGACAGGAAGTACCTGAGGACTTCCTGGAACGGCCCACTTTGCTTTCTCCCGAAGAGCTGAAGGCTTCGGCGACGGGTGGGCGTGGCGCAGGGACCGACGGCCACGCCTGGTACTACGAAGGACGTAACGGCTGGTGGCAGTATGACGAGCGGACTAGCCGAGAGCTGGAGGATGCCTTTAACAAGGGCAAAAAGAATGCAGAGATGCTAATCGCGGGCTTTCTGTACGTGGCCGACCTGGAGAATATGGTGCAGTACAGGAGAAACGAACACGGCCGTAGGCGAAGGATGAAGAGAGACGTAGTGGACATTCCTAAAAAAGGTGTGGCTGGGCTCAGACTCGATCCAGATCCCACTCCAGGGTTGGGGACGGGGTCAGCAATAGTGCCTGTGGGTGCGGCCCCAGCTGAGGATTTAAATGTGGACGGCGGTGTGGTGGAACGGGAGAGCTCGGCCGATGGAGCGGACACTGGGGTCAACGGAGGACGTCCTCAGGGCGTCTTTGCCCCTGCTCCTGTAAGGCCGCCTACTGTCTTGGGGGGTCACCTGACAAGCTCCCCTTCCTCCAGTGGCATTCAGCTTGTTCAGGCTCTGACTCAACTCAACATTAACTCCCCTGAACCTGAACCCGAGGAGGAAGATGCTGATGATGAAGACGAATCTGCCGCTCCGAATGCCTCGGGGTATGAATCGGATTCTGGCACGAGCGAGGATGAGGATGAGCACGCTGGGGACGAAGAACAGGCAGAGGGTTCCCGGGACAGGCTGCATAGACTGCAGCAGTTGGACAGACCACCCCCTGGCGGTGGCCCTGCACCAAGCAGCGATCGGTCGGGGTGCCCTGACGGTCAATGTACGGTCACCAAGGTCTGATTGCAGCACAACTACTGGACTCCAACCCAACCACCATAACTGTTGGGTATTTCTAACCAAGCTCTGAAATGCAAAAAAATTAAACGAATGAACAATTGAAGTCACAGAAAAATGAACTGGGGAAGGCAGATGCTTTTAGTGTAAGAATAGTGGTTGTCTTTTTCTCACTCTTGGAAGGCTGTACGAGGCTCTTTAAATGGTAATTAGAGGCAAAACTACAATAAAACTTGCTTGTGATGCTAAAACATCAACATCAATATCATCTCAATGTACATCAATCAGTATTCTGTGTGTTTTATGAAATTATCAAACCAGACCTGTGATTTCACCCCAAGATCACAAGAAAAAAAATACTTTTTTTAACTTTTTTTTTGAGATCATTAGAAGTTTAGTTTGTGAGATTAATGAGACGTTTTACCCCCAAGTTCTCATTACTGCAATGAATGTGGATATTTGACTCATTTTATTTTTGGCTGTTTTTCCCCTTTATCACATTAGCGGTGCGCAGTAATAAAGCATTTAAAAAATTTTTTTGTTTCTTCGGCGTGAATTTTACTACAGTGATGTACAACTATGCTTTAAAAATATATATACTGTTTGCATTGAGTTTTTTTGTTCCATTGCAATAATGAGAATTGGTGTGATTGGTTGCAGTGTATAATGTCCTAAAAATAGGCTTTATTTTCATTAAGAAAAATATAGTAATGTTCATGATTTTGGGGTGACGTATGACCTGCACAAGTTCCATCAGGAGATTTCATTGTTCTGCATGACCTGATTCCATCATCCAGTGGTTACGTTTTTATACAGTAACAAAGAAGATTAAATCTCTTGTTAAAAAATGCCATTTCAGTTTTATACAGATTCTGTTATGGCATGTCATGATATAATGAAATCGCATCACTATCCGCTCTTTATTGCTTTCATTCTTTTGAAAACTGCTGTATATATATGTATGAAAATATAAGATTACATTTTGCTATAGAGCACCTGGTGTAAATCTTCAGCTACAAAGGCTTCTACATCTACAGCAAATGTTAAGACATATTTTACTGTATGCGTTAAATGACAAGCATTAGATGCAATAACAGCACCGTTTCAAAAGGTAAGGAAATAAGGATTTATTGTAGTTTTGCCAAGGATTCCTCAGAGACCCTTCAGTAATCTTATAATTACTACTTCTAGTGTTCATTCTGAGACGTAACATTGCAACTCTAAACTCTGTGTGTGTGTGTGCGTGCATTTGTGTTCATTTCAAACAACTTGTCTTTTTTCTGTCTCATCTTGGTGTGCTTCTCTGTTTTTTGGATTTGCATGTGCTGCTGATAGCTGAGGGAAGCCCTGGACTACGACTCTGTAAACTCTGGTTATTGGAGTTTTGTCAGAAGTTGTACTAGTAGTCTAAAAGAGTGAGAGGTTTTCAAGCGTAGATGTCCGATTTGAATATTTTTGAAATTTTAATCTGTTACAGCAGAAACGTACTTGTTATGTAAGTATGCGAGCGCAGGGTGCTTGGCCGATGCGCAGGGCGGTTCGTACTCGCATTGGATTACGAATTGTGCCGTGACACAGTTTCAGTTCAGATGCTTCTTCGTTCGCGTACTTGCGTGCAGCTTGTTTTTGTCTTCATTTTAAACACTGCTAATATTCATCTTCATTTGTTCCGGCTCTTTGTTGTCAACAAAACAAATGGAAAATTAAAGTTAATAATAACTGATTTTTGGTGTATTTTTTAATTTTAGCGTGTTGTTTTGTTACCAGTTTTATCTGAAAATAAAGTGTTGTCTGTTATTTGTCAGCCATTTAAACAGTTTTGTTGTATTTTTGCATCACACTGTATTTAAGTTGACTACAAATATTTTGTCCCCACTACTATTGTATGAAATGTGACATGAGTGTGTATATATTGACCAGTTCTGCTATTAAGTGCACCAATCAAAGCCATGAACCTTTAAAACCTTCTGTATAAAGTGCTCTTTATAGCTGTCTGGTATGTGGTAAGCATGACTCCTCTAGTAAACTGATAAAAATCTGTTTATCTGTGAGAAATGCGTTCGAACACTGTGAATGGTCTGTGCATGTGGCACCTGTACTGGGGAAGATTTACACAAAATGAAGGTAAGCCTGTGTTTTATAATTATTGCATTGTGTATCTTACAATGTTCTCTATGGGAGGGCCATAAAATTTCATTCACACAGTTCCTTGTCCTGGAGAGTTTAGCTCCAGCATTGCTTCCACATGCCAGTTATTTTCAAGTAACCCTGAAGACCGGTATAAGTGGATTCAGGTGTTTTGCTGAGAATTGATGCTACATTCTTTTATTTAAAGATTTAAATGGCCGTATGGATGCGGAAATTATTAGTGTTTTTGGCCAGCAATTATGTATTTACTAAGGTGTTATCAAGTAGTCAACTTCCTTAAATGTATTTTTTAAGATGAATTAT
>JAZGTJ010020796.1:0-10208 GCA_036877575.1 Botia almorhae
TGAATGAATGAGTTCCTGTCCTTAACCCTAAACACAAGCATACGGTTCTCACAATCAAGAACTCTACCCAGCAGTAAGAGTGTAAACAGAGTTAATATAAACACACTTTTGTAATATGAATATTTCTGATTCTGGGGGAGGTTAAATGCAGTTGTTGGAGACTCTTTATAAAAGGACTCAACTGATAATAACTAAACAATAAAATACAGGAACTGAGCTGCAGTGAAATAATACTGCAATGAAAATGTATTTATTATAATCTACCAGCCTTGAATCTGAGGTCACTGATATATAATAGCATGTAGAAGATACTTTGTTTGATCAAAACTCTGTCCACTGAGTCACAGTGCTTGAGTAACACTCCATCTAAACTTCAGAACCACTGAATGGTTTTTAGAGTTCAACCACAAAATAAACAAGGATCATTTTTCATTACAGATGCTTCAGTTTAATTGGACAGAAACACATAATGGGTGTACAGGCTTTCTGTTAAAATCAGAGACAATCTAATCATGTGGCCAAACACATTTTGGTGATTAGAAATCAATGACAGAACGCATGACGTTCTGCTTGTACATTTCCAAGTTCCTCTCGTCATCGAATCATTTCACAGATCTTATCGTGTTTGGACGGGTGTTGTCTTTGTTCTGTGTTCACCATGTGGATATTTAGAATGAAGATGTTTCACAAACATAGTCACTCATTTTCTGCATCTGTCCATTCTTGAAACTTCATGTCCATAGACACAATCTGATTCCATCATCTGCTTTGGTCATTTCTGAACCAATAAGCATCATAGTTTTTGATTCAAACCTCTTCATCTGAACTCATCAGAGTTTGATGGAAGATGTTGTAGATGTTCCTCAATCTCACAGTGAAATACAGCACACGAACATTCACAGACAGACAACATTTTAAATCATATAAAAATAAGTGTTTTACATATAAACAACAGAAGCTTTCTCCATGGATGAGAGCCACATAAAACAAAACAATGTTAGGCCACAAAACAAACCATGTTTGCCATTTACAGGTATGTATAATTTCAGCATTTTCCCTTTAATATCAGCTCATTAGTCTGATTTGGAGATCCATTAGAATCAGTCTGTAAAAGGGTTAAGTCATGTTTATCTTCTACTGTCCTTTATCTTCTTTACCCAGAACTACATCAGCGCTAAAGTGTGGTCACATGACCCTAATCCAGCATGCCAATGTTGATGTGTCCCGTGTTATCTACAGTCTACTTGTTAGCATTACAATCCTCACTTATTACCCAGTTCTCATACTTGCCACAGCATCCATCTGTAACCCTGTGGCACTTGGAAGTGGCCAATTCTTCCTTGTAAGCTCTTATTTGTCCCCGGGTGTTTGTTGAGGAAACAGCAGGTCATTTAGTCCAGAATTTTCTCCTGACTGCTTGGAGAAACAAACATTAAATCACAGACTGGCACCCATAATGATGACATCCCCGTGTACATCAGCTACGGTCTGATTATCTTATATTATGACTAACAGGAGAGAGATTGATTTGAGTTGATATTATGTTTGCACCCTCACAACCTCACGGTAAGGCAACAAGGACCTCAATAACAATCAGTGTGACAGAGGATCAAATCCTGAACCTTTCCAGAATCTCCAGTGAAAACAGTGAAATGAATCTTATAAAAGAATTGCACTGAAAATATTTACAGATAAATTTGGCGTGTTTGACTGAAAATATTTCCGACATACGGTACTGGTCTTCTTTTACATGCGGCTCATGGGTTGGATTTTCATACAGAACTCCGTCTTTGTTGATTGCAGCTGAAATTTAACGAGCAGGCTGATTTTCTGAGCCACACGAGTCATTGAACACTTACTTTCTGAACTTTACAATCTATTAAACACTGAGTTTATTTTAAAAAGCATAAGCAAGTATGTGAGTGACTGAGATGCTAATTAAAAAAGAAGGTTTTAAAGAAAAACGAATGAACCGCACAAATGAGGTAAACATGACTAATAAACTAAAGGGTCTGAAGTATGCATTGAATAGCATTAAACAAATGCAGTTAGCATTATTTACTGTAACCTTCTCACCCTGTTAACATGGGAGCCAGAGTCAAGACCAAACCATCAAAGATGCAAACCATTGCCAGACCGCCAAAAACCCAGACATGAGGTTTTGATTCCTCGAGGTCCAGATCCACACTAAGACCTCTGAGTCCAGGAGCAGGGATGTCCATGTTAATGAACTAAAACTGCAGTTAATATAGAATTTCGAAGCCAATCAAGTTATCCAGATATTCTGAAATGAAGATATCTTGCTATCCTGCAGTTGAGCTAACAGACTGCTGTCAGTTAGGGTCAGAACTACACCAAGATTTAAAGAAACAGTACACTCAAAAAAAAAAGATATTTATGTGGTAATGAGTGGTCCAGACTGCATCTATGGTCATAATGTCTAACACAAATTCATAACAGCTGAGCTAACTGTTCTGACAGAGTGACGTGTGTTGTCTTTGTGTTCTAATGAGTGAACTGGAGGCCGTTACAGAACCTTTTGTCACCTTCACACCCCCACAATCATTTTGTGTCATATGCTGTCAGAGTGTGTTCAAACAGACTGTCACTCTGTGTGAAATCAATGAGTGAAACACAGACATATTCTCTTCAACACCTCCCAACCACAAAACTGAGTCAATGTTTTCTCTTCTGTTTGCGTTTGTTTAAGGATTAAAATAATCATGTTTTTTTAACCAGAAAACATCACAGCTAACCCTTGACTTCTGACACAGACACTGAATGACATGTCTTACTAAACACAGAGTCTGACATGTTGCTTTGAACCTGCTGGAAAGAGTCTATGATGAACAGCTTTCAGTACAGCACAGGACAGCACTGCCCATATTTCACTGTCACAAAAACGCTTCTCCAGTAGCAGACAACAGGTAAATGAACTGGAGTTATTGTTCCATCTGGACGCCTCCAGTTAGCTCTGAAGGGCTGCAGCATGATGACTGTAGGTTGTGAAGGTGGCGGTCGGTCTGCTTTACAGAGGGAAAACCAGAAAGCCAGAGAAGGTTGAGTATTGCCATCCGCCTACCAGATTCCCCTTCTCCAGTTTCAGGTACACTTTGTCTTCCTTGTTGAGGTGCAGCAGAACTCCGTTGGTGGCGGCTTCACGCGTCACATCTTTGTCTCCAGCAAACGCAGAGATGACGGGCTTTCCATTCAGCATGAGATTCACCTGAAGAACAAAGAGAAGATCAGAGTTCCCCGAGATGAGCGTCTGTAGAAGACTTATGTGAACACAAAATAAAAGTTCCTCAAAGGTTCTTTGTCAGGCTGTATGGTTCCATCAAGGACCCTTAACATGCACAGAACCTTTCTGCTTCACAAAGAACCTCTGACTGAATGGTTCTTTGGGGAACCAGTAAATGGTGCTTCTATGGTAACGCTGCATACAACCCTTTCAGCACCTTTTTAGATTCACAAAGTAGATTTTTAATGTCTGTGTTTTATTTGAAATAAAACAACTTCAGTTCAATAGGGCGTTATCACCAAAATGCCAATATTTGTATTAAATTATATAAATATTTTTGGGGAATGTTACGAATAAGAAATGAGGAATACATTGTAATGAATTAAATACATAATAAAACTGCATTAGTTATACACGCTTCAATTAAAGTGTTAGCCAACTTTCATTTATTATCTGTTGTTATGGTGATAAGTGATATTAAACTAGAGGTGACTAGCAGTTTGTCTGGTTCTGTACTCACTTGGATAGTCTGGCTCTGGTAAACTTTAATAACGTGGAAGTTAAAGCTGTAGACTCCTTTCCGAGGACACAGAAAGACAGATTCCAAAGTGAAATAGTTTCCAATGTTCACAAGAACCTGCAGAAAGACATTTTATCAGAACCAAAGCAGCCACAAAGTTCCACAAATGTCATTAGAATCAAAACATCGGAACGCAGCTGTATAATTATTTGTGCTGTAAAGTATTTGCGCTCGTGATGCTGAGGTTTCAAAAGAATGATTTTGAAATATGTTCAAGTGAGATTAAGACAGAACTGAAATATGTCTTCAGTCATGCATACAATTGACTTTTTCATAATGGTTTTCTGCAAGAGTCTAAAGAATATTAAAGATTTTCTACTGTCCAAAAGTTTCACGTTTACCAGTAAAGAGCAACTCGTATTCAAGACTCCTAGTCGCATAACTACAGTGTCATTAGACTGAAGCAGCAAAGAGAAGCGAAATGATTTAAATGACAGTTAAATGATAGTTACACTGACTGTGTGTCGCTCCAGGATGTAGCAAAAAGGTCAAAATCTTTTCTGATAAAGATGTGGAACAACAAAAATTAAAATCAAACGCTTTAAGGGCCAAATATCGTCCAACTGGCTTCCCAGGGTTAAAAAGCAAAACCAATTTCTCAAATGTTTTTATAAAAATGATTTAATGAATGTTTATCTGTTCACCTGTCTGACACCTGGAGCCCCACCCCTCTCTCTCTCTCTTTTCAATAAAACTGAAAAGAGCGTCGAAAAGCAGCTGCAGTGTTTATAGTTCAGCCTCTAGTTCAAATGTCACAATAACACAAAGATGCCCAAACATGAAAAAACATTTAAAAGAGGCACTTTTTTGCACTGTTCACTTTTAAACGCTGATAATATAAAATGTATTACATTAGCAAAAGTGAAGCATCGTCACGCATGGTCTCAGAATTTTGTGTCGCATTGTATGTAACACATGAATATTAATAAACACACTGAACTCCCTCGATATAAAAAGACTTCCGGCTGAACCCAGGATTCAGGATTACTCAGCATTCCAAACATCAAAGTCCTTGTTGGTCCACAAAGCTCCTGGAACACACACAGAAGGCCACAATCTCAGAGGTATCAGTAGCCTCTGCCTGGGGTGACCCGGAGCCAGAGGCAGACAGCCGGCTGATTGGATGCTGCAGTACGTGTCAAGGTGTTGAGAGCTCAGAGGCCTGAGAGCAGCTGGACTTATTTTACCTTATTTTTTCCTTTTCCTGCAGCCAAAGCAATGAGAAGGAAATAAACATCCTCAAGGGCAAAGCACACACAACTTCTATACCTCAGCAAAACATAATTTCATCTTAACCATTCACCTCAATTCATCTCCAGTCATTAGAATTCTGTTTGGGTCTGTGTGTACTATCCTACTGGCCCTGCTGGCCTTACAAATGTTCTTCATTTGATTCAATGCATTATACAACACATGTAATGTTATACATGTCCTCATAGATGCTTTCTTTGAAAGAACGTATGTATTATTTTGGCTGAACTGTAGAGGGACCGTTGCCTTGCTGCTAATACACTGATTTCCAACAGTAGGTAAATGTATAATATATAATGTGTCTGTCTCTCTCTCTCTCTCATTAAAGTTGTACGGCGGGCTGCAGGTACATGAACAGATCTTTAATCATATTATCAGGTCACTGTGAGATCCTCTGAGAGAAATGTGTGGAAATGTTTATATATATATATATATTGTTTTTTTGGGTGGGGGGTAAACAAACAACTACAAAAACAAATGTAAAACAGGTTGACTTTATCTCCAACATAATGTTTTTATCTGTTTTTAGAATATTGGTAAAAAACTAGCAGTTTTCCTCAGAGACGCACACCTGCAGGCTTCTGTTTGATCCGACCCTGCCTGAGGATGCTGCCTCATTAATTCTACCTCGTCTTTGACCAAGAATGCAAACTAAATTCAGTCAGGTAGCATCATGTTTTGCGGGTCGCCAGATTGTGTGTACGGATCTGTGTGTAACAAAACACACCACATCACTTCACTTCAGATAAATGAGAGAAAATAAATCAAGACAACTACTACACAAAGCGTAACATCTTCCTCATAACTGATATGAAATGCTTGTGAGAATATACGGATCATTTTAAATAATGTCAATAATTCAGCACATGCTTAAATGTTTGTAATTTAATTGTCATGTAATTAGTTATGTAGATAATAGCTAAACTTCGGTGTAGCGTGACTCAGGCCCCTAGACATGAGCACAAGCCAATGAAGAGCAGCACAGAAACACTGTTTGACCTCAAACCCAGCAAACAACAACAAATCTCTGCCCTCAACTGAGCTATCAGTTCAGACTCTCACACTGATATATCACACCTGAGTCTAGTGGAAGCAGAGTAAACATACAGTTACTTTCATGTCTCTGGCACACATATTTGATATTTATTATTTTTAAACAATAAGAGTTCCTGGGTTACAGCTGTGTTACAGCTTCTCACTATGTCTACTGTGTGAAAACTTTGATATATATGTTCTGCATTTTTTTATTAAAAAGTCACATACGAACCTCTATGGAATTAATTTATGGAACAGATTCACCAGCTTTTTCAGTATGAATTTTGTTTTCTGGTGCTTAAGCATAGTTTATTCACGCTCATTATTGCAATTTAATGATAATTCAGATCCTTAATAATCGTGTCTGTGTTGATATATTATTTTTATAAATGCATTATGTTAAGAGCACAAAAACTGCTTTAATCACATTCTTTACTGATGCAAAATCATGATTATGACAAATTAAATCCATGCCTTCTGTAATTTTAATATTTTCATTATAACAGTTCCATCTAATCAGAAAAAGGCCGTGTTTACTCAGAAGCGCTTTACACTGCCTATGAACCAAATATGTATATCATGCACATATGTGTACATATGTACAAATATTACACCAATACAATTCATTACGAAAGCAATAATAAAATAAGTACTAAGTACTAATTATTGATAATTTCATTATTAAACACGTATGTAAACTGTCACTAAAAACTATAACTTTTCGGATAAAGGTTTTCAAATATGCGCCATCAAAACTACCAGCAGAAAATCTATCCTGCAACATACATGCGTAAAACCTTTTGGCCATGAAAATCATTCTTACCTGGTCGAAATATATGATTCTGGTTTTGTTGCTCATCTCAGATGGCTCGTGGTTGTTGCTTCGGACGGCAGAGAAAGCCACTTTGGAGTTGGCCGCCCGCACGGAGATGCCGAGCGGCGAAGACGAGCTCTTCCAGTCGGCAGGGTTTGAGTCGCACACCACCAGACATTTTCCCTCCAGGACGATGGGTTCCGTGTCATTCTGAGCCGAAACGAGCTTACACATGACGGCCAAGCAGAATAGAAGAGCCGCGCAGTCGACACATACTCGCTTAAGGGGCTTTAACAACGCCATGGTGACAGACTTCCAGCGCAGCCAGAATCCAAACGGCTCTCGGGGTCCCGTCACTTTGTTTAAACTCCGGGACTGCGCAAGTTTACTCCAAACATCAGCTCGAAATCCTAGGCGTTTATCTTATAAATCACTAAATGTTGCGCGTGGCTGGATGCATCGGCGATGGCGATATATCTACTGTCATTGTTTAGGATTATACGTATTTCCCTGTGTTTAAGCGTTGCTAAGCGTTTTAAACTCCAGGAAACGGGATGCGACGCGAGGAGGAGAGCTTTGGAGAGGTGCAGGTGTCCGTACGTTCGTGGCGTCTCCGCGCAGAAATTCCCTCTGTGCGCACAGAGTTCACAGCACTAGCTGCGCAATCTCCAACTTTTGTCCATATTAGCTTTGCGCCACTAAACTAAGAATAAACTTTCAAACTCTAACGACTCTTTGGAGCATCTGTGGATGTCACTGCTCATCTGAAGCAGCACACACCACGAGAGCGCGCACACCGTGACGGCAGAGACACCCGTAACGTTGCGTAACATCAAAGGATTTTAACAACCGTCTGAGAATCAGCAAACATTTTGAATGATTCAGACCACGACGTCATTTTATTGTGTTGTTTATTTTATTATAGTTTTTTTATTGTGAAGTTAAAGGAGTTGATCTTGGGGTGGATGTTTATATCATATTTTTATTATTAAACAATATCAAAATGTTATATTGTACAATTAAGGTCACACACAAAGGGTTATTCAGGTCAGAACAGCGCAGTATGTCCACTTTAGTATACAAATGCACTTGAACATAACAATTAACGTCATACAGCAGATAAACAGGCCCATATAAATGCAGCAGGTTGTCAACAAAGAAAATGCTGAGTTATAATAGTGAAAAGCAATTCAGGAGTATTATAACAGAGTCATGAAGCATTTCAATGTTTGGTTTAATGCGTCTGCTTTATGCATCTCTAGTTCAAACATGAATGTTGTTTTGCTCTAATGTCTGACTTCTAAGCAGTTCCATTCTCTAAAAGTGTCTGTAGCCTCTGTATGGAGATGGTCAATATACACAATTACAAATGAAACGAGTTTATCAGGATTAAATGTGGAAGTAAACACAGAGACACACAATGAAGTCATTGCACACTGCCATTGAGTCTGTTAATGAATCGACTTTCTCAAGAGCATCTGGGGATGAAGCCGAGCCAGCAAGTCCATAAAAATAAATAATACAATAATATGTACTGCTGAAAACCCATTGTTGGCTTCATGCACTCTGGAGGACGCACAGCACGAACTTTCACATCTTTTCATCTGTGGAACAGATTAGAGACGCAATATTTGCAAGCACAAATTAACAGTTGAGGCGCACTGGAACTCGTCGAGTTGCTTGGGAAGATGAAAGAAAAAATGTGTGCTGATATATTTGTTACTTTTATTTTTTATGCTCTCTCTCTCTTTCACAGTCATGTGAGCTTCATATCTGCGAATATTCACAGGCAGCAATGTGACTGTATGGACATTTAGCAGGAACATGTTTTGCCATGAAGTTTCTCCTGCTTTGGAAAGCACTGCGTGTGTGGCCATTCATATTTCAAAATACTTATGAATATTTCAGATGTTTAGGCCCTGCAATCCTGAATCAAAGTAATTCACAAAAACAGGAGACTGTAGTGTTTATTATCAGAAATATGCAAAATCATAATGAGACTGTATAACTTTCATCTTACTGTTAATTTCATGAAAGATGAAGATGTTCATTGACTGGGTCGTGTATACAGACACAGGTCAGGTTATGTGTTGTTTTGGAGAAATATTAGCGCTGTTTTACATTTATCAGCAATTGCTTTTCTATTTATTTTGCAGACGTTTTTATCTAAACTTTCAGCACAGAAAACATTTCCAGCAAACTACATGGGAATCAAAGCGATGACTCTGTATCTCAGCTGTAGCACGAGTCACACGAACTGATATGATATCGTGTCTATTTAATGTACAGTGTCACTGTGAAGTTTTCTGAAGTTTCCTGATGCTTCACAGAAAGTAATAAACTTTCATTTTTGAAGCGCACGACTCCAAAAACGACTTCAAATATAAAGTGTCCAGAATGTATTACTTTTGTCTGGATCAAGCCAGGAATAAAACCGGATGCACAAATGATGACAAGGAGTTAATATTTGATTAAGACTATTGGATTTTGCTGGAGCTGTCCTCATGATGGCAGTCAGGCAGATAACAGTGAATCTATTTCTGGATGGAAAGACTCTGACTTCAGTTCCTGCAAATGAACGTACCTTCTGTGACCTACACGCTGCTCGTCTTCTCAGCCAGATGAGAGTATGAAGGCTAGTTCTGTGACCCCACCCACACTGTTTGTGGAAAAACAGAGAGAAAGAACCTCACGGGACCAATTCAGGGTGAAGTTATGATTCGTCAGGTTATGAAGAGATCAACAGAGCTCAGAGTGCCAAACTCGTGAGAAGAGCACTTTAGATGTTTGTGTGAGGATGGTTAGCATCAAGCACAAAGCCAGCGGACCTGCAGGGTTCAAGTAAAAGAGGCTCTTAACAAACTCCCATCGAGAACTGACGCTGACTTAAAAAGAATATGACATTAAAATCCATCAAACGGACCCCTGATCGCTTCATGAAGTTTAAACAGTCAGACTTCTCCAGGGGAAGCCAAACAAATCTGCCAGGTAAGAGAAAAGTCAAAAAAGGAAGCTTAAAATGAGCAAATGCCTCACTCTCCACGAGTTAAACAAGGAAAAGCTAATCAAAGCAGTGAGAGAAGATGATAAAACACATCTATAGAAGATCCAGTTCACCTGTTTTTTACTCACTCTCATATCATTACCTCACTCTCATATCATTTACTCACTCTCATATCATTACCTCACTCTCATATCATTACCTCACTCTCATATCATTTACTCACTCTCATATCATTACCTCACTCTCATATCATTACCTCACTCTCATATCATTTACTCACTCT
>JAZGTJ010020797.1:0-10208 GCA_036877575.1 Botia almorhae
TGTTGTCTCCATATGGTGTTGTCAGAGGAGACAGAGCCTTACATCTGCAGATCAACAGCAGCCAAACACGACCCTACAAATACAACATTATGTTACAGTGTATCACAGAATATGAACAATTACTCTCAAGCTCAAGTCAAACAAGCAAAACAGACTACAGATAATGATGATCAACAGAATGATCAAAACACTGAGGAACTCATTGAGAAGTGTTAGTAGACTGTTATGTGTGCAAGAAATTGCATCTTAATAATTCTCTACCGTCTGATCTCCACTGTACTCAATTTATTGCACACACACACACACACACTGGTTAAGATAATGCGGCCAGTCAAGCACTCAGCATCATATTTCAGTATATCTCAAGATAATGTAAATAACGACTCGTCAAATGTATCTCCTGTTTAAAGTTTAACATGCGTTCGGAAATAAATTATTCTTGCATGAAAAATAAAACGGCAGATGCATCAGGCAGGCAATTTAAATAAGGCTGTGTTTAATTCTGGATGCAGACCCGTTTGGGTGTATGCATGCATGCATCAATTCTCTTACCTCCGTTCACTCTGAGCTCGAATCCGCTACCGTTCCGTGTGCATAGTGACAAATCCAGTCGATCAGTGAAGTATTGTCAAAAAACACAAAACTGACTCCAGCAAAATATGATGATATCCGTATTGATCAGTGGATTCGGGATTAAGTCCGTAAAGATTATTTCAAGTCATTTGGTCGTGGGAAAAATCCAATGAAACCAACAAAATGGTTTAATGGGGAAATGTTGTTATAACAGTAATCAATTAGACAAGCTTCACGCGTGCGTTTAACTTTCCCGGTGCGTTCGCGGCGCGCGGAATGCGGTGGTCGCGGATGAATCAGGTGCTCCACGGTAAGCGCGCGCTAACGGTCCCGTGCGGTCATTCCGCATTACCGGAGATACACCTGTTTTCTCAAACATCACCGTTAACTATCCCATGAGCAAAAACAAGAGTCGAGTTCAAATGTGGCAAAACGCATTCCCCTTCTGTGTCTACACACAGACACACAATCCACGGCTTGTGTCCCGGTGTCTGGAGCGCGCACCTGAACGGATGAAGGTCCACGCGGAGAGATGTCGGGATGCTGCGGGATGCGTGTCCTCGCGCTCTCCTCTTCCCAAGACTGAACTTCCAGCACCAACTCTGAGTATGCCCACAGGGGAACGCCCCCTCCATCGCTGATTGGTCCGTCTTTTCATTATCGTCGCGGAGAGGGTCGGAGGACTCGGGTGATTGGTTAAAATTAACGTCACTCAAGATGCCCAAGACGTCGCGAGCTGCTTTAGGATGCGGCGGTCACATTTCACCTCATTAAGAGATAGAGATCATTTCCGTGTCATTGATGTGAGAATTGTTATTGTGTCAAAAACAAAAGCCATTCAAACAGCAAATATTGTCTGTTAGAATGAAAATAAGAAAACAACAACCGTGCACCCTTTTGCACTTGTTATTAAGTTAAAATAAAGGAATAAAACTACAGTAGATGCCAGCCTTTATCACATTGCTGCACGACTCTTACAACTGCTTTTTAATAAACTATTAGTATTGTTATGACTTTATAACTGTTTGTGACAGATGAAAGATCTCTTTACTCTGTAAAACTATAAAGGAGTAGAAGAAGAGGTAAAGAAATTAATAATATTGGTAAAGTGATTTCTTGGTTTCTGTTTTTTAATCAAAAGCGGCTCGTAATGTATCGTTCAATGTCATTAGATGGTAATCATTTGTTAAGGGTTTAAAGAAGAATAACAAATCTGTAAGCATTTCAAAACGCACACAACTAACATCTTTTCATCTGTTTTGTAATAAGGGTTTATTAGACTGAATAACTGAAGATAGATGGCGTATATTTTAATCTCCTTCAGAGAGACACACTAGAGGGTCATCGGAGCAGACGTAGTTGAGTTGCGGTAAGCAGCGCCATCTAGAGACCACCACGAGAAACACACGCTTATCTAATAAACAACTATAGTGGGACGTCATTCCTGTTGAGGGTTCAACTGAGTGCGTGTGGGGAGACAGAGAGAGACAGAGAGAAAGAGAGAGAGAGAGTTAAAGATATGATGGGTCAAAAAGAGAGTTCTTGGAACTCATCATATTATCAGCTCTTTTTCCAACACTGACATATTAAGGGATGAATAGACTAAAAAAATTGAAAACACAGAAGAGAAGATTTTCTATCTGGTCCAATCTATCATTTACTAGAACTCTTTAACTCTTTCCTTAATCCTTTTCATTTCCTCACCATAATCAGACGTTTTGGTGCATGAGCTTGATTCTTAATGGAAGCATATTCACACCCCTTAAAGTTACACAGTTCAAACAGCAGTAATCCAGAGATTATCTCATAGCATTTAATAATATTCTTCCACTGCAATAAATTAGAATCCCATAAGAGCTGAGCTTTGATTTTCAGATTGAATGTATGCCTTAATTTTCTGTACTATAGATGTGCATCTTCATTCTGATATTAATAACACACACCAGCTCTCGTCTGTGATACTGTAGGTTATTAAATGTATTAACACAAGCCTTTCAACTGCGTATGGATGGAATTATTATTCAACATGTATTGATAAATCATGTTGTCCCCATTGAGCTAATGTAGCTCCACTGTAGATCAATTCAAAACACTGAATTAGAACACACTGTTAACGGTAATTGTTTCTTGAAAATCATTTCAGATTAAAGATAAACCATAAGGTCAACCCAGGAATTCACGCATATGAAGGGTACTGTCGTATCTGAGCGGGTTCTTTGTAAACAGGTTCTTTGTGAACAGGTGAATCAGAAATTGGGTTTTCTTCCAAAAAGTATCACAATACAGTGTATTTAGCGCGAGCGTTTCGCGAGTGTTTCTCAGAGAGCAAATAAAACTGGAGAAAACTGCTTTTGTGTTGCAGGAACTATCAGAAGCATCTTGTTGACCTTCAAGATGTGAGGAAGATTGTGGCGAGTGTCTTCACCTTAGATGAAAGTATTTTTCTTCAGGAGATGACGTGTCACTGTTTGGGGCTGCTGATACAATAACGGGGGGTTAAGGTTATACGCAGATTTTAAAATGTCAATTTGTGTTTGTCAGCACAGTGATGAACTGTGTTGTTGATTTGTTTGCACTTCAAAAAATACATTTTCAATCCGTATGTTTGTCAGTTTCCCAGTACAAACGTTCCTGTCACGCAGCTGGCAGAACAACAGTGCTAGCACGGGTTTGAATGTAAAGGCATGCACATAAAAATGTCTCACTTAAATGCATTGTCCGTCACTTAGGCATGAATGTAACTGTAAACAATACCTCAGAAAAGCACCCTTAAGCAGATTTATATTCTTCAAATGGAAACAAATTGAGGATACCGAGTAAGAAATAGATACTTGTGGAGCTGTTTCAGTTTCAAGATTTAAAGGATTTTCAGAGCTGTGGCTAAAGAACAAGACTCCACTCACAGCCATCTGAAGAACTGAGAACCTGAAACCTGAAGTGTCCATGCTTTGTTTCCTAGAATCACGTGTGTGTGTCATGTACATATGCTGAAAGACTTCAGAAATGTATCTTGACAAATGTCACTGAAAAACATTCAAATGTGGAACTTACTAAAAGCTACAGACACAAATCAGTGGCACTTAAAAGTGCCTGAAGCTTCACAAAGTGATTCACGAGAGTTATATGCATCCTCTTGTTGGCTGTTGCCTTTCGAGAGAACACAATGGATACAGGGGTATACTGGAGAAAGCATGTCTAGCATGTGCATAAATGAACACACACACGTTCAAATGTGTGCTGACTACTAAAGCTGGCTGGTCATCGCCAGACGACAGTCTGAGCGTGCTCAATGACCTCCTCTCCTCCACCCCATACTAGCTGGCAGCCTGGCCTATCTAACTCACAATGTGTGTGTGTCAGAGAGAGAGAGCGTGTGAATCAGAGAGTGAGAGAGGGGCGATCTCTAGGGTTCCAAACATTTCTGCTATCTTTAGGCACAATCTGGGCCGGCGCAGGATTGGACAGAGCAGGCCACAGAGTGATAAATGTTCACCACTGGTCTGTGTGGCGTTGCCAAGAGATTGGTTTACATCACAGTCTCATTACAACTCACATACAAGGTTACTGAGACAACAAAGCAGCATCCAAAACAGAATGACACCATCCCGTGTGAAATGAAGCCAGTGTCTGAATATAAAGGAAATTAGAAACAGCTTTGACATTACATACATTCAGATTAGTGCCCAACGATCTGGATCCTTCAAAATCTGATCCTGCAGTTATTACATCTGGTCCCCCAATCCTGAAATATTACAGAAAACATTAGCAAAATCTTTGTGTGAGGAACACTGATATTACAGTAGGCCATTATTTCCTAAAAAAAACAAACAGCAGATTTTCTGAGAGAGATATATTTCAATACTATTTATTGTATCAGTTCTACTGTAATGTGTCTATTACTAGTTGTTGTATGGGTCTAGTTGTATTACTAGATGTATGGGTCTTAAAATGTCTCCTTTTGTATTCCACTGGAATAAAACAGCTTAAGGCTTTAGAACAACAAGGAGGCGAGTAAATAATGACAATTACTGCTAGTACTAGTGATGTGAAAATGAGTCAGTCTAGAGGAAGTCAGACGTGTTTATTACAGGAACACACTAGCAGAAGCATGATGTCACAAGGGCTGGTGTCTGCTGTGCTCCTGTTTGTTTGTCAGAGAGTGAGAAGTTGACAAAATCGAGCCCGTGGAGGTTCAGTGAGAGCTGAGAAACTGCCAGATCTGTTTCGAGCCTCCACATCATTGAGCCTCGTTTAGCAACCATGCGTGCGCACAGATTTGTGGGTAAAAGCAGAGAGCACACATTCACACTGAGAAATCATGATTCATCCACACATGCATGTGTAATTCTTCTAAATCTAGAACAAATATAAATACAACTCCTGCTGGTCATGTAAATATGGAATCTGCTAGGGCAAAATGTTTTTTTAAAATGAATTAGTATTAGATATTAAAAGTGATCCTACAAAAGTAACAAAATAATAATAAAAAGTAAAAGTAAAAAAATAAATCGATATGAGATCCTGAGGTTCTGCTTAATATTACAGATGATTATATGCTGTCTAGACCTGTGTTTCAGCTTTCTGAATGATACAATGCAAATTAGCACAATGTGTTTTCATAAAGTGAGGAATTTCCAGACAGGAGCAGAGTGGAAGCCCTTATATGGACATTGTTTGGGCATGTATTAACTGTGGGCACACACTAACTCATTTAAAAGTGAATTAATTAACAGTAGAGGGAGGATAAGAATAAGTGTGTACACACCTGTCGTGAACCCAGCGGAAACTGTCAAACCACACTCAAGGTGTCTGAATGTCACTGCATTAGAACATATCAAACCAGTGGCATTTGCAAATAAATCAGTCAAGACCTTTTCTCAGTAACTTTTGTGAGACATTTTCGCAATGATATTTAACCAACTCGACTCGCGGTGAGTTTTACACAGGCGTCCCAGCACAGTAACCATGTGTGTCGTTTATTACAATAAATATTAATATATTCTGATAATATTCCAGCATCAGAGTCCAGCTCTGTTTCTTTTAAACAGTACTAATCTACTGTTTAATCAGTAAACATATTGAAATGTTTACTGGAATAATGTTTGTGTTCTTTCTTTCATTAAAGATAAAACAGCACTTACTGTCACAATATTTGATACTGTTACCTAATGCAATGACACATACATGTTATAATGTGGTGTCACTCCATGTAGTGGCATTAATGGGTTTTCCTGCATATTCCTGAACTTTTCCCAAATGGTTTTGTTGATTTACTCCAGAGTAAAGTTCTTATGTGGATCACTCATCTCCTGCAGAGACGTCCACCCTAACACGGAGGTTTCACTGTCCACAAATAACAGGAAATGAGACACAAATGATGAGGAGAAATGAAATGAAGAGGAAATGGAGGGAAGGAAGAAGAGGAGATTGAAATAAAGGCGTGTTGGAGTGTCATAACAATAATCTTTACACTTCCAAATGGACGTTTCCAAATTTCTTGGGCGTCTTGCTTAGCCAGTGTGAGGCAGCAGCCCTGAGCAACACAGCAGTGTGTATTCATTACAATTCTGATGCTTGCTTATTAAAATCACACAAAATTAAAATTCTTCCTTTTCAATTTGCTTTCTGAGACAGAAAATGTCATCAGACAAAGAGTTTTTTATCCACTTCGGGGAAATGCGTTTTATTTCATTATTTTTCCTCCTTCCGATCTCCTCGTGACATTTGTTAATGCGAGTGTGTGTTTCACATTTTTACAGTTTTATAATCTGCAGATTGAAGACCAGATTGGAGCAGCTGGCAGTGGGAGACAGATAAAACTCTGATTAGCCCACTCTCTCTCTCTCTCTCTCTCTCTCACACACACACACACACACACATAAATATATACAGACACACACTCTGTGAGAGAGTATTAACAGCCGGTGTCAGACACAACAGTATTCTCTGTTCACACACACACACACACACACACACCAGTAAAACTGAAAGCCTGTGTCATTATACTTATCAAATCACAGACACTCAGACACAATGTGAGTTTTACAGTTTCAATGTGTCTGTAATTCATGTCCATGATGGACAAAAGACATTTCCGTTCCTTTCAAACGCTTTACATTGTAGGCGTGTCATTTGGTCAACGGCTGCACTTGATAAATTGAATTCAAACCACTTGTAGTCTGACAAGTCATGTGTTTTACTTCAGAAAAATACCAGTGACTGGTGCAGTTATTATTGTGCCAATGGTGCGCTTGGAGTAAGATATATCAGCTGAAAAAAAAAACAAATGTAATGTAGTGACTATTCTTTGTTCAGATCTTTAAAAACAGATTTTGTTTTCACTAAAAATTAAAAATAGATCACTAATAAAGATCACTAAAAATTAAAAATATGTAGTCAAAAATGAAAATTCTGTAAATGAATCGAGATTCTTTTTATTACAATTTACAATTATTTACAATTGTGATCAAACCCATGTGAGAATTTCACCTTCCGGCTATTTTAATCGGATCTTCTGCTTGTATCTTGACCTCTGTATGTGTATAATATGTATTCTGCTCGGCCGTGAGGGACGTACTGGCCTGTTTGAAGGTTTGTGATGTTGCGAAGTGTATGACCACAGGCCTAAGAGCTGCTGTTTGCTCTGAAGGGCAGTGAGAGAAGGTGAACAAGGTCACACGTTAACTTTTAAAGAGGCTATTTTATGCAGTCAGGTTATCTGTTCACCCTCATGGTCTTAGCTCGACTGTTATTTCAAAGTAAAGGTCTTTGTACATAAATAGTCTATTGAGTGCCGTGATTGACACCTTGCTGGATCAATACAGATATCCTTGACACACCAGACAAACAAAGGCTTGAGATATCTCTGTTTGTTTCCTTTCCGTGACTTTCTCTCTCCTGTATCTCTTTCTCAATTTCTTTCTCTCACACCTCCCTCATTTCACTCTCTCTCTCTCTCTCTCTCTCTCTCTCTCCTGCTCTGACACTCACACATTACATATCATGTTTGGGATGTGAACTGGTAAAGGTCAAAATCCCCTAAAAAGATGTCTTATGTGTTCCCTGAGAGGAGGAGAGTGCGAACGCTGAGCAAGGGCGTGAGATACCATAACTGAGATGAAACTGGCAGGGGAAGAAGGAGAGGATGGAAACGAGGAAGATAACACCCAGAATGAAGATTAGAGGAACGATTCAGAAGCAAAAAAAAATGTATGAAATGTATGCCATATAATATATGTCACATTTATGAAAGCAGTTCTTAGGTGGGCTGTAACCATGACCCACAGAACACACAGCTGCTGACACCTGCTGGTCCCTGCTCATGTGATTCAGTTGACCCCCTAGATTGTGTCCATCCCTGATAAAAAATGTAATTAAGAGTGTTTTAAACAAACAGCTGATGAGCGTAAAAGGGAATTTCAGTCTGTGGGCAAAATCATGGTGTATTGGTATAATTTGATTAATTTTCCATATAATATAAAGTCCATGTAATTTATATAAACCAATTCCCCTTAAACACACACACAGAATTTTACACTTTCCATTGTCCTAATAGTATCACCATTAAACATGAAGGACAAACCTAAATAATAAATGGCCCATTTCTTCCTTATTTGATAAAAGATCTTCTGATCTTATTGTCTCTCTCTCTCTCTCTCTCTCTCTCTCTCTCGCTGACAGACTCACTTAAACTTACTTTGTAATGGTTTTGATTACATTTTTCTGTTCTTTGAGATGTGATGTTTAAAGAGAGAGAGAGAGAGAGAGAGATAGAGAGGAAGTTATGGGCATCTAAAGACAGTGATGTACCGAGACGCAGATGCTCCAACTGCAAGCACCAATGCAGTTCAACCGTTTACTGTGCAGCCTAAATCTAAGAGGGTCAAAGGTCAGCCATCGCAACCATAATCTCACATTAAGGTTTTCAACACTGAACTGTGTTCAAAGTTTCAGCTCTCCACTCAAAGCTTTTTACAGTACGAGAAACTTGAAATTAATATTTGCAAAGAGTTTACCGGACGCTGAAAGGACATTGAAATGGAGAACAAATACAGGCTCATGTTTGACTCCATTTGTGTGGCACTATGAGAAACTAACAAATAAACAAATGTAAATTTAAAGAAATGAAGACTAAACTAAGGGGGGTGAAAACCGATGAAAAATTCTCCAGTCAGGACAGACTCGCTCAACACATTTTAAATTTTCATAATGACCCATTTTCTTACACACCAGCAATTATCCCTGCTGAGGTGATGCGAGCTCTCAGATGCGTATCTTGACAGCTAAATGGCTACAGTGTTATTGTAATGATTTAGACTGGATAATGGGGTCTGTTTTAAAGCCTTTTGCGCTGGACGTATATAAACTCTTGTTTCCTCTGTGGATGCTGTGGGCTGCCGCACCGCTGGATCGGGTTTCTGCTAACGAGAGGTAAAGTAAACGATGATGAGGGTAAGTACCTCCACAGTGTTGATGCAGAAATGTGATTCCTCTGCTGGGTGGCAGGATAAGAGAGATTAAAATATGAAACAGATGCTGGTAGTTTTTAAGCAGCGGTTCGTGGCTTGGGTCAAAAAAGCTTGGGTAAAAAAGTGGGGGTCAGGCTTAGCTACAGTATCTGTGTACAAATGTCCCAACAAGAAAAGTAAATACACCTAATATCATCTAAAGAGGTTTATGATCTGAAACCTTCTATATGTACAAGGACAATTACTTCATAAAGACTAAACAATGCTTTACAGTTGTTACAAAGCCTCCCTTTTGACACAACATACACAATACTGTTGTGCGAGAATATATGCGGATGTGAGTCCAAACCATTTGCAGGTATAACTTCCATTAAAGAGAGCAATTGTCACTCCTGAAAATAACCGAATATGAATAAAAAACTGTATTAATGAGTCAAATACAGGACTGACAAACATATTCTGTTGTGTGAACCAACTTTCACTGTTTTTACCTCTCTGGATGCCCCCCTGACATGGTCCACATTTGAAAACCCTGCTATAGCAAATGAGTCAATGGAAAATCCCCAACATACACCCAAAGGTGTGTTTGCTACACACAGTTTTCAACATAACAGTTAATGTAGCGTCTCTCTCCCTCGCAGATGTTTTGATTGATTTAAACATAATTAAACTTAAACAATCTGACAAACACAAGGAGCAGCACAGCAGATGTACGTTTATGGCGTCCACCTTTCCACGAGTCCTGTGTAAACAGTGATAAATCTACAGCGCATTAAAAGAACAGGTTAATCATTAGCACTGAGTTTGTTTTCATTGTATTCTCAGCAGGTTCATGATCTCCCAATACAACTTTATTATACAGACAGGTGATAATTCAGCCACTAGCTGCGCTTGGTCTAAAAAGGCGAATGTTGTTCTCTTTTTTTTCTTCTGGAGAACCAAGGACAACACAACACCATCTGCCCAGAGAACACACGACTACAGGTGCGCACCGAGAAAAGCAAGCCATACAAAGGTTGGAAAAGTTTGTCCCTGTATCATTTCATATATCTCCAGACAGGGGCGCCGCTAAGGGGGGTAAAGTTAGGACAATTCTAAGGGCCCACGCCCTTTAGGGGCCCCCAGAGATCTGCTTTATTAGTAATAACACTACTGGGGGGCCCAACC
>JAZGTJ010020798.1:0-10207 GCA_036877575.1 Botia almorhae
ACAGTGAGGCTCAAAAGAGTCTACTTGTAGAATTGCTTTTATTTTGCATTTCTCGTTTGAGTTTTATTCCTCAGCATGATTTAAGAATATTCCAAAAGCATCTCTTGCTTCAGCAAAAACTTATAAAAACATCTGACCTTTTGTGAAAAGTTACTACAATCAATGTGGCAAATTTGCTTATTTCTTAGTAATCTTAAAAATCTTAAAAATAATTTTTAAAAAATCTTTAAAAAACATAAGGTTTCGGTTTTACGTTTTTCAAGATTCTGATTATTAATGACTTTTTAGACCTGAGTGTGCTTAGAATTTAAGACTTGCCGTGCAAACAAGACAAGCACGTAGCTATGAATCAAATATCATCCAATGGAACCTAAGTTGTTGTGCAATCAGTAGGTATTGATTCATGTGGTTGTTGTAACATGAGGTACAGTAATCATGACCAGTACAAACAGACTTGAGACTGACTGCATTCAATACTATTCCTGGATAAAGCACTGTCATTGCTTGACCCCTAAAAGAGTGCAAGAACACAGAGCACAAAAAGAGGCACAAAAACACCAGAAAAATTGCTCTGCTTTTGCTGAGTTGGACACTTTCTCCCAATAAAGCCAACCAGCGGAGCTTTATTTCAGACCCATCAATATCACAGTTGTTTTGCATTGTTCTGTACTGGTTGTGCTTGTTTGTAACAAAGTCCATACTTGGTAAGGGTCCAAGGACAAATCTGACTCTTTTAGAGATTCCCCACTGTTTTTAGCATAAATCCATATTTTCCCCTCGATTTAGCTTGTGCATGGTTCCCCTTACCCCACTCACCTTTCCCCCTACTCTCCTCCCTTGCTTTTCATAATAATAATGACCTTGAAAATTACTCGGCTATTATAATCATTCCCATCTCCGTCATGGTGCCTATCTGCTAAATTAGAGAGACAGTGAAAGATGAGCGTGATTGAGGGTGTGTGTTTGAGTGTGTTTAATCATGCACTTGTGTTTGAGAGTGATACACCCCTGTGGTCCAACTGTACTGTGTGCAGTACTGCATATTAATGAGCGTGTATGTGTGTATGATATTTGTCCTTATGTTGAGTAAAGAACCACTGACAGAAACCGTTCTGAGATTGATGCACAATCTGATCTCACTCATCCTATTAAACACATCAGATTTTAGTGCCTGATCTCAGACCTGCATGTAATATATTAAACTGTGCATAACCACTTGGCACATTGCCTGCGATCTCCTGTAATCTCACTGTTTTCAATAGAGGTAAAGCAGCAGGTCGAAACGGTTCTCCTCTCTTTCTTTTATTTTCTGTCATTTACCAGATGGACTGCAGGCAGGCAGTCATGTTTCCTGAGTTAGAGTTTGCCTGACCGTACATTAATAATGATACAAATCATTAAGATCTCTCTTTCTCTCCCTCATCATCCCTTCATCTGTCAGTCTTTCAACCTCTGTCTGTGAAGCATTCATAAAAACACATGCACACAAACAGATACTCATGCACACCCACACGCACTTCTCAGTGATGATCAGAAGGTCCAGATTTGACCCATGACCAGTGGTAAAGCATTAATGTGCACTCTCAGATTTAAAGAATGCTTTCAGTTTGACTAGCAGAATCAAGGTATGACCTTAACATGACCTTGAGAGACTGTACATGATCTAAACCTGCTTTAAGCAAAACTATTCTAATATTTGTATAATAATTAGCCACGCTGCGTTTATTAATTAAAATACTTTGTGACAGAGTTGTTTAACAAATAATTGTCACACCAATTGTTACGACCATTTATGTGAACTGTAAATCATAAAAAGATGATTTTTACAAGGTTTAATAAGTGGTGACAGGTTACAGTTCCCTGTGAGACTGCTGCTATTTTATCTGATATAATAATGTATTACAGGGAAATGGCTGTTTTAATACAATTATATTTTCACCAAAACAATGTGGGTAAAAAATGAACATGAATTTAAAATGTCATAGTATTTAGTATGTTTCCCTTTTTGCTTTAATTGACAAAACACACTCCAGCTGGCATAAACCCCAAATGCTCAAAATGATCTTTTTTATCTTAGCATGATTTGAGAATATTACAAAGAGCATCTTCTGTGCTTCAATGTAGTCTGACCTTTTGTATAAAAGGGTCAACATAGTCAGGGTCACAAATTTGCAAATCTGATTGGTGGAAGGAAATAGTAAGGAGTATTTCTGATTCGTTTACATCATACCGTTTGTTTTATTACAGGTTTAAATTAGATATTCAAATTGTGGTTTTCCTACATGGACTCAGAATTGATGTAGTGTATATAATATCTTGATGATGTAACATGGACATCATTAATCCTGTTAGGCTTTAGAATGTGATCTCTGCATGATCCTTCATGTATTTCCACCATCTGCTCCATGTCTTTACTCCTGTAGTGTATGATGTCATTGTGTGTCCACTGTTATTTTACATAACCTTAAAATGACCTTGATGATTATCATGATCGCTGTCATGATGATGAGGTGGGATGACTTGTGCTCTGTAAAAGCCTTGCACTGGGCGGAGATCTCTGCCTCTGTCTGATAAAAGCTTGTTTACTTTAAGTTACATACATGCTCTGCCAGTCATTGTGTCAGTGTTGTATTTATGTTATTATTGTGTGTGTTTATCTACTGTATATATATATATATATGAGAGAGATAGTGTGTTTAAGCATTTTTGATTGAGAGATACATAGCCCTGTCCTTCACTGTCTATTCTAATCTTCTGACTTTGGCCAAAAAGCCCTTCTCTTCCCATGCACAAGAACATGCTGCTGTCATGGCAACCTCGCTATGTTTCATCGCAATCATGAAACACTTCCTTGACACTTCAGCATTGCTATTCTACACTGAGCTCCACACAAACACTCACTGTGTGTTTCCTCATTCTAAACACACTCACATCTTTATATGTCAATCAAACCCTGTCTAGAGCTGTCAATGTCAGCACCTTCTCTTGTCACTCTCAGTCTGTTAATTACTGTCATTATCCTCTGACTCCCAGTTCATGTTTATTGGCCAAGAAATCTATGAGGAGGGGGTCAGAATTAAGTTTAATTACTTAATAAAAGAAACATTACGACATATATTAGATATGAAATATTTACGTTTCTGCATTTTTCTAGATCAAATAATCACTAATCAGATAAGCAAATTTGTGGCCATGGTCAGTGTCCTTGTTTTCATCAGATTGTAGACAGATTTTGCATTTAATGCCAGCTGGAGTGCATGCTGCTATCAAAGCAAAAGGAAAATTCTGAAATTCAAAGTTTTTTAATGCCACTTTAGATAGAATAGACATGCAGAGTGTGTAATGGTGTAATTAGAAAGTGTGTTCTGTAGTGAGAAAAATAAATAAAGATTAAATATAGCAGCAATAAATTAAATGTGTAACAGAGTAACTATGTAACAGAGAAGCAGTGAATGCAGCAACAAATGTGACGCACTGCTCAAAAGATGCATATGAGTTTTGTTATCCAGTATAGCACATTTTTCCCTTAATAACTCAATTTGTCCTTCATTCCCTTGTTAAACTTGGTCACTTTCCTCATTACTATCTCTGGTGGTCTTTCTGACTATGAAAAAAACAGCATGGCTCTCCCTCCCTCCAACACACTCAAAGGCACTGGTCCCACAGGCCCTTCGTGTGACTTTCAGCACCATGGAGAGCTCCGATCGCTAGAGCTGCTTGTATTCTGCTACAAGGAAGCCTGCAGAAAAAAAGAGAAAGGTGCAAAGAGAAAAGAGATTAGCCGACAGTCCAATGCACAGTCGCTGCAGAGAAGAGACTGTACCTTTAAGAGAGGAACCGGAGAGCGCGAGGGGAAGGAAGAACAAAAGCATGCTAATTTATCTCGGAATGATTTTTTTATTTTTCAGTCCAGGCTGTGTGCTGAGTGAAAGCTCTTTGCAGCTTCCTCAACACTCGTAAAGCAGCTAATTCCACGCGCGCACACACACGACCGCACGCGCTTGTTCTCCCTTACTCGCGCACACACACATCGCCTCACGCGCGTACGGCACTGCCTGCGAGAACCAGCTGGAAAGAGCCCATCTCGCACGCCGAGAGAGAGAGAGAGAGAGCGAGAGACAAAGAAAGACAGGACTGAAGGGGAAAAGGAGCGATCAGAAGCGCGACCGGCTCCGGGAAACACTAGCTAACAACACGGAGTAAAGAAGAGAGAGGCGGAGGACGGAGGGTGGATCAGGAAGCAAGCTGGTGGCTCTCTCGTGTAGGCAGCGGAGCACGGTGAAGGCATCATGGGAAATGCACCATCCCAAGGTATGTCAGCTTTATCTTCATCTATTCTTCTGTAGCAGTTATTTTTAAATTGCGTGTTTGTTTGTCTTATCCGCTGATATTTTATCCTTAAAGAGGGGGTGGGGCAAGGTGGGGTTGGAGGGTGTGTGTTTATGTGCACAGCTCTCCTTTGGTGGTTTACGCTGATTGCTTAGTGTTTGTGGGATTTAAGGCTATGCTGGTGAGACTGGTATCCAGGCACGGGAGAGATGAGGTGGGGAGACAGACTCAGTGGGTGTGGAAGCATAGACATGGAGGCTAGGAAAGACACAGGAGGCTAGAAAAGAGAGTGGGAGAGAAAACAATCGTCTGACTCTGATGATTTAATGAGCATTTGTATGTGTGTTGTTGGTCTGTGTTTAGTAGCAATTAGTAGCCATGTAGACAATCTGAAACATGTAAACTAAACAGAAGCAGTCATAGCCAACAAACCCTAAGTGAGTGTGTGAGCATATTACCATTAGAAATATGATCATTGCTCATACTCAAGGTTAGGGGTCTGTTCAAATCACTGACGCTAAGTAGAACATAAGTGTGTAACTTGATCTGCACTAGTTGTACTACAAAGCTGAATGACACCTAAAATTGATCCAATTGTTCAAGGAAGTTCACCTTTTCTAAGAACACCATAGCAACACCCTGGCAACCACCCACAATACTCTAGCAAGGGTTTGACACTCACTTTTCCTTCAGAAAAAAATCTTGTTTTAGATTCCTCTTTTTGTCTTGCATGTGACAGCATTTGGAAGTAACTCCTTTAAGCAGGAGGCTGGGAACCAGAGCCAGAGAAAGACAGAAACATAAAAAGCTAGAGAAAGAGATATGGGCAAAAAGGACCTTACAGGCAAGGGTCCCTGAAGCCTTTTGGAGGGACGAAAAATAAAGGATCACAGGCATGAGAAAAAGATTTCATATGAGGCCTAAGACGGAAATGGTACAAGAGAAGATGGGGGAATTCTTCAGGAGAGTGAAGACTGTACGAAAGAACAGATGAGTGATACAGAAAAGGACAGAAACTCGGGAGAGTGGAAACATGGAGTGAGACAGAATAAGGAAGGGAGGGAGCTGGAGTGAGAGAGACTGGCTGCTGAAGGCATTACCTACACTCTCCTGGGAAAGACCAGCTTTGGTAAGCAGGATATGGAGGGCTGGTGTACAGTGTTTAAATTAAAGCAAAGCTTCCAGGAAGCCCAATATTTGTAGAAAATAGGTCTTACAAAGAGTCTCTTAGTAAAGCAAAGCTCTTTATTGTGTATGTGTATTTTTGTGGATTGTGTACATGTCATTTACAATCTGATTTACTGCTATATACTAATGTTCTTTCCTTGTTCCTTTCAAAAGCCTTTTAGTTTTTAGTCAGAATTTTTAAACCATTTCAAGTTTAGCCAGGTGTTGTGTATTGTTCTTTTGTCTTTTATATGATTGACTTAATTCATCATATTTTAGCTGTGGGAAGAGTTCACTGATGATGATCGATATCTATTGATGTTGTCTTTAGTTCAGTCTCGTAGTTACAGTCAGCAGCCCGTCTTATATTGGGGCTTTAGTTTACTGTGTGGGAAACAATTTTATTGGTCTGAATTTGTTTTTTTTACATGTAATAAAATCTACTGTAAACACAAACGTATTAAGGTGTGGAATTTCATAGTTGTCTCATTATATTGTTGCTAAATTGCTTGTATCCACTGCAGTCATCTAGTAGATTCATTTTTGGCAAAAAAGTCTTTGTAAAAACACCCAAATCTATTGAAAGTATCTTAATATTTTCCATTTTGAAAAGGAACAGGTAATTCTGCTAACTGGAACCACGCCCCCAGTATGTGATGCATCGGCACCAGTCTTTGGCAGAGTAGCAAATTTAAGTGTATTTATTAGTGTCTCCTTTAAATCTGATACCATGGAATTGTCAGTCTCCTGCTGGAATAAATGTAAATAACGCTTCAAGGTGTCTCTCACAGACAGACAGCATGAGTTTAGAGATAACTAGGCAGTCTGTGACTGGAACAAGAGTGTTTTGGTCTGCTTCATGGCCATTGTTATTTGAACAGAGCGGATATACCTTGATATACATTGAAGAAGGAATAGAAGAGATGGAAAGATACAAAGCTAATTTGAAGAGCATCACTACATGAGCCCTAAAACAGAAGAACAAGAGTCTGAGTTCATCTAATAATGTGCTTCTGTTCCTTCTGTTCTTGTTTTCTTTGTCTCTCTCCATATTGTGGGAGAAGAAGACAGAGGGAAAGTAAAGAAAGCTTAATGAAAATAAAATGCTGGTGCAGAAAGTGGAGGTGTGGAAGGTGTGGAGGAGAGAGAGGCTAGGAGCATTGCTCCGAGGAACGCAACAGAGAGAAAGGTGTCAAGAAAGACAGGTGGGCGTAAGAAGAACGTAAGAAGAGTGAAGATAATACAAAGGAGGGGGATGAAAGCAATGCTAGGATAAAAGGGAAGGATGGAGAGATGACATAAGAGAAAGGAGAAAAGGGAGAAAGGGTTCTAGGATGAAGCTTGAAGACAAGACATTGAGATATCTGGTGTGATCTCTTATCAATCAGATGGTGAGTTTATGTGCTTGAGGGCTGTGACATGTTTTGCTATGTAATGTACACTATGTAAATATTACAGAAGCTGTAGTATAGATTCTCTAGTAAAAGTCACAGTTTCTAGTAAAGGCTATCTCAGGTAAAGGCCAAAGTTATAATTTCTAGGAAAACATGCATTATAGTATATAGATATTTTGCCTATGTTTTATCTCTAGTAAATGATATAGTAGGTACTATCAAATAATGTCTTTGGGAAATAATCATAGTATCTATACCATGGAGGAGCAGTTGTGGCTTACTGAGGGGCAGTTGTGGCTTACTGGATATTGAGTCAGGCTTGTAATCAGAAGGTTGCTGGTTTAATTCCAGTCCCAGCTGGTAGCAACTTGAAGTGCCCTTGAGCAAGGCACCTAACCCCCGATTGCTGTCATAATGATTACAAGGGTCTTAACTTATAGTATCACTAGTAAATGGTGTTCTAAATAAAAATTGGAAGAAACAACCTGAGTAAAATTTATCAGTGTGTGTGTGTATTCCCTTGAAATTAGACCCACAATCTTTGCGCTACTCTGCCAATTGAGCTACTGGAACATGGTTATGATACATGATATGTTATAGTATTTGTAATATAGCATCACCTCAACCATTTATAGTATTTGAAATATTTATATCTTGACTGAATGCACACATCATTAGTGTGTGTTTTCCAGGTCAGATCTCATGTAGGTTATTTCATTTAATCTAATACAATTACCATCAGGATATGACATCACTAATTGTGTTTATTCTGGTTTTATCTGCTGTAACTGCAGTTCCCTTTCCTTTACTCTGTTGCCTTTGAGTTCATGTTGATTTGATAAGCAAATCCATTACAAAAGAAGATTATTTGTGACTCCTGTGTGACACTTCATCATCATGAATGACACATAAAATCAAACTTCATATTAACTCGCTGTTGTAAACATTCGTATTTAATTCCCTAGAGTTCAAGATGTGTTAAAATGGAGAAAATATTCTATTCTAATATTTATCACCGCCATTCTGAAAAGGTTTGCAGTGGGTCAGGATAGTTATGTTCATAGCAGGAAAACAGCAAGATGAAAATAGTTATTCTGACACCACTTGAATTTCTGTCCGCCTTCTGATTGTTTGAGAGCTGTTGGAGTGATTTGTACCTGATTTGAGTGTCTGCACATACTATGTCTTTTGGGTTGAATGGCAGTTTAAGGAATGGTTACAAATGACATTTCACAGTTCAGCTAAACAGCTATTCAGTGGGACATATCTTTATACTGGTTAGAGAAATATGCAGATTTACTTTGCAGAGGATTTCTACTTTTGTTCAGATTGCGTGTGACCTTGTGAAATAGGTGGTGTGTTTTTGTCACAAGGGCACAAGTCTCAGATGTCATGCCCACAGACCGTTGGTTGGACATCTGATGCATATGCCACACTTAAATGGAAGAACTTCAGGAGCTTTAAAGTCATCATCTGATTGGTGGAATTGTACAGGATGTCCAGGAGACCTGTGTTGCGTTCTTTAACAGTCCACCAGGAAACACAATGCTAAACAAAGTGAATTGTGATTGGCTACTTTACATGTCAGCCAAACAACCTTTTGGGTAGTTCTTAGTCAATGAAAGTTGCGATAGATTTCAGACCTTCTGCCATCAGTCTAAAGGCCTGGCTACTGCCAAAGGTCAGATTTTATTGTGTGATTTTACAGACCACACAATACCCCTATTTCCTGCAGTTTGTCGTAACCTGGGGGAGGATGATAGCATTAATATGCAGCAAAAATGTAACCCGCAAAAAAATGTATGTCAATGATGCGATGGATGGTCCATGACCACAGTTTTAATCATACTGACCACATAAATCGTTTATGTTATGAAAGTTACTCTCAATATTCATTTGTGACTTGATGTGGTTAAACATTGCAGCTGACACTGTTTTTCATAACCGATCTGTGTGTCTAATCATGGGTAACACTGTATTCGTGAGTTTTATTTGAGGAGGTGGCAAGTGCATTTTAATAAGGTAAAATCTGTATTTTTAAAATTAATGTCTGCACTGTGTTCGACCCTTAACGCCCACTTAAACACCGACATACCAAATTAACAAATTTATAGCTGTAACAGAAAAATCAGCAGGGATATGTTTCATTTGGAACTAAAGCTTATGGTAGCTGCATGATATTAGTCTAATATTCCTATCCAATTATAATATTCCTATCATGTTAATCAGAGTGTATATCACTGTGTATGTGTGTGTGTAGTAGTAGTGTGTATCCTCAGGAGATCCCGGCCATCATACAGTTTTAGCATGAGCTTCCCTCTGATTGGCTGATGATGACACAATGGTCTTGTGACAGTGTGTTTTGGATTTTTGAGAAGAACCACAGTCACTGCAGGTACATTACATTCAGATAGAGCTGTTATCTGCAGTATAGAGCAACTGTAAACAATGACATTACTGTGAAGCGTAAACTTAAGGGGCATCCATCCATTTGTCCATCTGTTTGTTTGTTTTGCTTGTTTGTTTGTTTATTTCTTTGTTTGTTTGTTTCTTTTTTTACTCATTCTCTTCTCTCTCTCTGGTGGAAACACACATTTATACATACACAAACGTGCTGTTTGTATTTATTGGGGCTTTTTAACAGCAGGGGCGGTTTAATGACAGTTATTTATTTTCAGGCTCAATCAAAATTAATTGGTGCATCATCTGTTTTTGTAAGATGCACATTTTGCTTTTCAGTATTTTGTCAGTGGCTGGCCAGTATAGTACAGCAGTAAGGGCTAATGCAGGCCCGTAATCCTTCACTGCTATGCTAAGTAGTGAGCATGCCCTATCATACTCATGCCTATTAGAGTATATGTGTTTGTTTTTGTGTATGAAACAGGATTTACTAGGGGCTTAAGGTCTTGGCTCACAAGATAAACCATAATATAAATCAGGAAATTACACCCTAAACACACAACTGTGCAGTGCTTTTGAATGTGTGTGGTCATATCTACAGATTTCCTTCATAAATCCAGTTCCTGGCTGCCTTCACATGTGCAGGATCTATTTCAATCAGTGTGTAATTTGCTGTGGAGCACAGAAAAGCCCACAAATGCTTTCATAGCACTTTTGTCCTGTAAATCGATTTGTCTTTATGAATGAACAGCCAGATCCTCTTTGACATTCCTCCTGTATACCTCTCCTGCCATTCTCTGAATCGTTCTCCCCCTGTGATCGTTATCTTTGTCTGTCTGGGGAAATATAAATCTGCACCTGATGAATGCAGGTGTAAACAGGGCCCTAAATGTTTTGTGATTAGTTAATAGTGATAA
>JAZGTJ010020799.1:0-10207 GCA_036877575.1 Botia almorhae
AATGTCAGACATGTTAATGGTATTATTGCAAATAATATGTGTGAGATGTATAAGACTAATTAGGTATACTAGGTTTATAGTATGTTTATGAATAAAGGGTTGATTTAACCAATAAAACCACAAAATTATTGAGCAAGATATGCATTCTAGCTTACATAGGGATGGCATATAATAGATAACATCGTATGGGACAGGGGTATAAGGGATTTTCAACAGTACCATGAACTAAACACAACATGCAAAAATAGAATACATACATACATAAAATATATACAATGAAAACATTAGACGTTTACAATTTACCAAACCTTAGGCTAAGTTAGATGTCAGCAGTCTCCCAGCAAGCAAACCAACAGGGCGACAGTGGCAAGGAATTAAAACTTCAATGATGTATAGATGGAGAATAAAACCTTGGAAGAAGCCAGTCTCGACCGGGAGGGCCAGTTCTCCTCTAGCACGTTAAAGCTGCAATTTGTGAATGTCTTGGATACGAACAGAGTTTATTATAATGATTTATAGTTATTTATTGATTAAAAACTGATGGTTCCAATTATATTTGATAATATGACAGGCACTAAGAAATCAGGATCTAGAAACTACAGGATCTTGGGGAATAAAAGACAGACATATTTAGTGTGAAGCCAGTACATCTGTTCTTGTGGGAAGTGTTCCCGGTTCAGGTTTACCTAATAAATGCAGCCTAATAATTGCTTAAGGGATTTAAGTAATAAATCCATATGACTATGTGTAGGCTAGATTAAAAAGGTGGGTCTTTAATCTAGATTTAAATTTAATGTGTCTGTCTCCCGGACAACATTGGGAAGACTATTCCAAAATTTTGGTGCCAAATATGAGAAGGATCTACCACCAGCACTTGTTTTTAAAATTCTGGGTACTAACAGTTGGCCAGAATTTTCAGATCGCAGTAAACGTGAAGGTTCGTAATAGGAGAGGAGCTTGCTTAAGTATTGAGGAGCTAAACTATTAAGGCCTTGTAGGTAATCAGCAAGATTATAAAATGCATACGATGCTTGATAGGCAGCCAGTGTATTGTTGATAAAACCGGGCTTATATGGTCATACTTGTTTGTTTTCGTAAGAACTCTGGCTGCTGCATTCTGAACCATCTGGAGTTTTTGAATTAATCTTGCAAGGCAGCCACCAAGTAGGGCATTGCTTTCTTCCACCACTGCTTTCTTCTCACAAGAGTACACTCACGACTCGCCAGGGGAATCCAGTGACATCATCATTATCAGCCGATTCTGCACTTACGTTAAAAAAATGCAGGTTTAGTGTGTTCAGCAGCAACGCTCCTCGTGCTCAATTGAAACATAACAATTGATTGCTAGAGCGTTGCGTTTTCTGTGACGCAAAGTTTCGTCCCTGTGAAAATAACCATTGAGTGGGATTATTTTACTGTGGACTTCGTCACACAACAGCACTGATCCTCAACGTGCTCCCGGACTTTAAATATTACACCGGTGAGGCCGAACTAAGAACACACGCACGCACATGGACATTTACACTTACACCCATACATATTTGTATATATGTATATATTTTTTGTTGGTTTTTTTTGTATAATACACTGGGGATTGGCACTTATTCATTGTGTTGTTGTCTATTTATTGTAGCTGCATCCATTCAAACACAAAGAGGTAACAGGACAATTTTATTTGTGTAGCCTGCAGAATTGAGTATCATCCGCATAGCAATGAAAACTAACTCCATGTCTCTTAATAATTGCTCCCAAGGACATTGGGCCCAAGCACTGAGCGGTACTCCATGTTGGACTTGTGATCGGTATGACACCTTTTCACTCACAGCAACAAACTGGAATCGTTCAGATAAATATGATTTAAACCATGCCAGTGCAGTTCCATTTATGCCAACATAATTTTCAAGCCTATTTAGTAGAATGCTGTGGTCAATAGTGTCAAAGGTTGCGCTAAGGTCAAGTAATACTAGAAGTTCTGAGGTCCTCAAATGGCTCCGCAAACACCACCTATTTCTGAAAGCTGAAAAATATACATCAGACTTCCATTCAATTTCTGGGTTATAACATAAATTCTCAAGGTATTAAGATGGACGAGGGGAAGGTGGAAGCAATTCGATCATGGCCAATTCCCACAAACGTCAAAGAACTCCAAAGATTCCTATGTTTTTCCAATTTCTACCATCATTTTGTAACCAATTACAGTTCCATCACTTCACCTCTCACTGGCATTGAAAGAATGTAGACACTGGCTGGAGGTAGCACATCATCCATTTATCATATACATCGACCATTGCAACTTGGAATGTCTGCGAGAGGCAAAACGACTTAATCCTAGACAAGCCAGGTGGGCCCTTTTCTTTACTCGCTTTAATTTCACCATATCATATCATCCAGGTAACAAAAACACCAAAGTTGACGTACTGTCCAGACTATATTTTCCAGATGAACTATCTAACAATCCAGAAACCATCATTCCTCCCAGTATGATAGTCAGCTCAATACAGTGGTCCCTGGATGAGGATATTGATTATGCCAGTGTCTCCGACCCAGCTCTGCCGGGGTGTCCACCTAACCACAAATACGTTCCACGAAACCAAAAAATCCATTTAATCCACATGGCATGTGACCTTCATTACAGACTTACCTGCCTCCGACAGAAACACATGTATCCTGGTAGCTGTAGATCGATTTTCCAAAGCATGCCAGTTGATCCCCATGAAAGGAGTTCCAACGACGATGGAAACTGCAGAGGCATTATTCATATATAGATCCTGAGATCCACGCGTTGTGGTGGTAGGTTGGAATATCTTGTCGACTGGGAAGGATATGGACCCCAGCAGAGATCTTGGGTACCCAAGAGTAATTTTCTAGACCCCAATCTGTTGACGGAATTCCACACTTAAAATCCAGAGACTCCTGCTCCCAGAGGTCGAGGACGTCCACCATGTCGTCAGTGTATTTGGCCCTCAGGAGCGGTCCGTGAAGGGGGACAGTCTAGGGTTGTGTTTATTTTCTCCTAAAAGATTTGAAAAGTAGGCAGATCTGGAGCTTTTTAAGGCCTTGAAACATTCTCATTCCATGCTATCCGAAATACCTCCAGTTTTGTTTGATTCCAGCTGTGTTCCATTTTCCGGACTGCTCTTTTTAGAGCATGGGTATGCTCGTTATACCACGGTGTATACCCAATGCATCCATTTCATTATCCAAGTGGATGTTAAAATCACCAACAATTAAGACTTGATCGGTGGCTCGTACTACTTCTAATAAAAAGTCAGCAAATTCCTTGATAAAGTCTGTGTGGTACCCTGGTGGCCTGTAAACTGTAGCCAGTAGAAATGACAAAGTCTGCTTATTTACATTTACATTTAGTCATTTAGCTGACGCTTTTATCCACAGCGACTTACAAATGAGGACAAGAAAGCAACTTCAATTACAATAAGAGGCAACAGTTAATACGTGCTATAGACAGGTCTCAGGTATTTCAACACAGTATAAGAAGGATATATTTTTTTTATTAAGAAGTAGAAGTGGGGGTGTGTTAGTAAATTAGTCAAGGAAGTAAAGACGAAAAAGATGAGTTTTTAGTTGTTTCTTGAAAATGGCTCAGCCATTCTGATGGAGATACGGAGTTCATTCCACCAACCGGGCAGAGTGAAAGAGAGAGTCCGGGAAAGCGATTTCTTCCCTCGTTGGGATGGAACCACAAGGCGGCGTTCGTTAGCTGAACGCAAATTTCTGGTGGGCACATAAGTGCGAAGAAGTGAGAGCAGGTAGGGAGGTGCAGATCCAGTAGTCACCTTGAAGGCAAACATCAGAGCCTTGAATCTGATGCGAGCAGCTATTGGCAGCCAGTGCAACTGGATGAATTTCCAGAGTCAAAGAGCTGAGAAAAAGAAGTGAGCGTTTGTGGAGTTGCTGGTGTAATATTGATGTCAGTATGAGGTGTGATAAATTGAGCACTGATTGTATCCTCGTCCGGGAAGGATGACAGGAGAACATCCAGCTCGTCCAAGAAGTGAGCTAGTGGACCTGGGGGGCGGTAGATGATAACCACATGACAGTGTAAGGGATGGGTAATAGTAGTTGCATGGAATTCAAAGGAGGTGATTGCAGTAATAGATGGTTTTAGAGAGAATTTCCAGTCCTTTGAAATCAGTAGCCCAGTCCCCCCACCCCTTCCTGTCTGAAGGGAAGTCTGGGAGAAAGTGAAATTGGTGGAGAGGGCTGCATGTGTAGCAGTGTCCTCAGGTCTTATCCAGGTCTCTGTTAGAGCCAAGCGATTAAGGTTAGAATGAGTAGCTATGGATGTGATGAATTCTGCTTTGTTAACAGCAGACTGACAATTCCAGAGGCCCACCAAAAGAGTTAGAGGTGTATCAGAAGACATGTATAGTACGAAGGTTATGAAGATTGCAGCGCCTGTAGCGCACATTATGAGATTTGTGAGTGTTAGTAATAACAGGGATAAGTAGACACATAATATAAGTGCAAGAGATAAGAGGTACAAAAGGACATTAAATAAAGAAAACAGTACTCAAGTGCTTTGTCTGTGTCTTTGCTCGGTGGAGTCGCGCAGGTAGAGTCGCTGGTCTAAACACTTGTCGGTTATTGAGCACCATTACTTCAAAAGAGTTGTAACTAAAGTCAGATCTTTTGGTAGCTGTAAATGTATTCATATAAAGTGCAGCAACACCTCCCATTTTGCCTTTTGGACGAGACTCATGCTTATAAAAGTAATTTTTGGGGATTGACTTAATGTAATGTTAATGTAATGAGCACATTTAGGTTTTGATCTGTGATCATATCATTAACAAAAAGTGCTTTTGGTAGAACGAGCTCTAATATTCAGCAAGCCAAGCTTTATTAATTGTTTGTCTGTATTATGTATCTTTTTTATTTGTTTAACATTGATTAAATTGCCATAAATGTTTGTGTTTTTATTATTTTTATTTTTTTTGTATGTATTTACCAGTCCAGGGGACAGACAGTCTCTATTATAATTTTTAGGTGATTCTATGTGTTGCAAATTATGTGACATCTGTGACTTGATGGCTGGCAGACAGTTGGTTAAGTCAGTCTGTCTGCTTCCTGACTTTGGCCCCAGTTAGTCAAATATTAGCAGTATTAGTACAGTATTACAGTAGTTAATTGTGTTAAATTATAAATAAAGGTTAAGAGTAATCCAGCAGAAACCAAGGTGACCAGTTTTTATTACTCACTTATTAATATTTACTACAGCTCACATTAAAGAAAATAAATAATAAATATCTATAAATATAATTTTATTTTTTAACAACACACCATTTAGAAACATCTTTGAAATATCCCTATTATTGGTTTGAAGCGCTGATGTTCTGCATGCATCTGTCACAATATGATCCAACAAAGCTAGGAAAAGATTGGTAAGGCAGTTGAGGCTTCAAACGAGCAAAACCCCTTAAAGATGAACCAATATTTGTTTCATGTCCTGTAGCCCAGGTGGATGAAAAAGACCCTAGGGGTGTGTATTGTTGTTCAGATGCGAGAAAGAGAGACAGCTTCAGAAGATTAATATACAGCTGTCACAGAGCCTTTTATCAACATCTTATCAAAAGCTTTTCACCTCTGCAATAGCACTGCAGGTATTAGGCTGAGAGAGTGCACACACATACATGCTCATTTACACCCACTACACGTATTTATTTTTCATTAAATTAAAATGAGTAAATGAGCATTGGCTTTCATGTATGTTTGTCAGTGTACACAATGTACATGATCCAGTTAATTCTCTATGGATACCACTGTGCTTGACTGTAATGTGTTTTCTCCACTGATTTTAGTATGTTATATATATGGTACTAAATTTGCCAAGAGAAAATGCAGAGGCGTAACAATTAAATGTATTGTGTTTTACAAATTTAATCATTCACCATAACAAACTTCTTGCCGCCCAAAAGGTACAGATATTGAAGTACTGTGCAAATAAAATGTTATGCACAATGTTTTACATAAAAAATAAATACAGCTCTAAAAACAATTTAGCAACCACTCCAAATTTTTCTTAAATCTTATGTAATAGACCAACTATTACATAAATTATTTGTAATAGACCAACACAAAGTAGCACATAATTGTGAAGTGGAACAAAAATGATGCATGGTGCAATGGTGCAAAATTTTAAGCAAATAAAAATTCCCTGTTCCTGCTGAAGAAAAGCATCCCCACAGCATGATGCTGTTTCACAGTGGGGATGGTGTGTTCAGGGTGATGAGCAGTGTTACCTCTCCGCCACACATAACGCTTTGCATTTAGGTCAAAAAGTTCAACTTTGGTCTCATCTGACCAGAGCACCTTCTTCCACATGTTTGCTGTGTCCCCTACATGGCTTGTGGCCAACTGCAAACAAGACTTCTTATGTCTTTCTTTCAACAACGGCTTTCTTCTTGCCTCCATAAAGGCCAGATTTGTGGAGTACACGACTTATAGTTGTCCTGTGGACATTTTCCCACCTGAGCTGTGGATTTCCCCAGCTCCTCCAGAGTGACCATGGGCCTTTGTTCACTCATGTTGACAAACCACTGAGGCTTTTAAAGAACCGGTATATTTCTACTGAGACTAAATTACACAGATAGACTCTATTAACTAATTAAGTGACTTTTGAAAGCAATTCAGAAAGATTGCACTGGATTTTATTTAGGAGTATCAGAGTACAGAAGGCTGAATACAAATGCATGCCACACTTTTCAGATTTTTATTTGCCAAAAAATTGAAAACCGTATATCATTTTTGTTTAACTTCACAATTATGTGCTACTTTGTGTTGGTCTATCACATAAAATCTCCAGCGCCCCTACTCACCGGTTTTCCCAGTCCTCTGTGAGGTTGCCATCTGTCCCGGAGCCTGCCATCGCCCGCTCGTCCTATCGCTCTCCAGCCTTCCTCCGGGTCTGGTTTCCGCGTCGTGGCCGTTCGCCAGCCTCACTCCGTCATCCACCCGAGGTCCCGCCATCACTGTTGTCTCTGTCTGCACCCGGCTGCCCACCTGATCCGTCACCATCGTCTCCTGTCTGTACCCGGCCACTCACCTGATTCATCACCATTATCTTCTGTCTGTCCCCGGTTGCCCGCCTCAGTTGTCGTCCACCTCTGAGCCGGGACTGACTGATATCCCTTCACCTCAAATTACTGTCATCAATAAATTTTCCATTGCTTGCATTTGGGTTCTCTGTGTTCTTTCCAAATCCCTTGACATGAGTATGTAAAAGCTGTGTATATTTGTTTTAAAATAATATATTGATTTTTATGTTGTTTGATGTCAGTTCCACCATCTGAATTGCTTTGGAGTTAAGCGAGACAGGTATGTTGCTCTGTCACATAGCAGGGCTCACAAAATCGATAGCCCGATGTCCCAGGGCTTTTGTGTCATCCAGTCGGGCTACCAAAATGTATTTCCGCACCACCCATCGGGCAATTTTATAAGGAGGAAAAATATATTGCAACGCTTTTGTATTCTCTCACAAATTTGGTCGGGTAATTATGTTGTATGTAATTTTCGGGCATCGGGGAGCCACTATCAATATGTGGGGTGTTGAAATCACGTTTGAATGCGCGCTCCTGTCAGTCTTTACTCTCCTTATATGACAAGTGAAATCTCCGGCAGCAAGATTAAACATGTGATAGAGATTGCATGCACAGTGGAGAAAATCGCTGATTTGTTTGTGCGTGTGTGAAAATAAGGCGCATGGATTTACGCAGGTATTTCAGTTCTGAAGTGGAAACCGATGCACATATGGAAAAAGCTGATGAAGGAGACGCTATGCCCTCAACGTCGAGTGGCATTTTCTTATCTGTGACTTTAGTTGATATTTAAGATTCAGAATCTGACGCAGACTGTATTATGTTTTATATTGTTTTTACAATTTCATAGAAATTTCAGTTAAGTAAGAAACAAATATTTGTACTGATGATTGTAATTTGATTATTTTATACGATTGTTGTTATTTGTCTTATGAAAACGTTTTTGCTTGATGTTTTGTCTCCTTTACAATATTATATATATATATATATATTTTGGGCTACTTAAATTCATTTCGGGCTACCAGGGTTGAAAAGTGCCTGTCCGAAGGGCTACCAGGGATTTTGAAATTACCCTGCATACTGTTAAAATATATCAGACGGATTTAAAATATTAGTTAATATCAGTGGACATTTTTTGATGCTGGATTGAATCAAGTATTGTGTATGGCGTTATTTTAGTGTATATTCCGAGTTTTTTGTTAATGAGCTGTTTATGAGTTGTGCCATTTTTAACAGCTGGCTTTTTCTTCTTCTGTAACTTTGGTTCTTAAATAAAATTATAAAGGTGGATTATGTTCCTAAAACATCATGCGGTTAAATTTTGTTAAATGTATATCGTCTTTTCATGTCTTAAATTGTACATTCATAGCCATGTGTTATCTTTGAAACATTTAATCACCTGGGGGCAGGGGTTTACTTTTCTCTCCTCGCAATCCTCACAGACCACAGAACTATAAGTGTGAGTGTTTGTGTGATGTTCTGAATATATATGTTAAACATTAAGTTACATTAAGCTTGATAGGCAGCCTGTAATGATGGGTCACAGATGTTTGGATCCATTTGCAGTGTTCTTTAATAGAATAGTCAAACAGGCAGAAGGTCATACACGGTAATCAGCAATATCAAAGACAAACAAAGGGCGTAAACAATAGACAGGCATGGGTCAGGACGAGGACAAACAATCAGAGGCGATATTACAAACTAGATCGGGGCAGGCAGCGAAGAATCAAAAACCAAGGCAGTCCAAGTAATACACAAAAGGCAATCAAATAACAACAGGAAAAACGCTCAGAATTGCTGCACGGGGGCAAGTCAAGAATTCGCAATGAAGTTGTGTTTTATAAGTCCAATTTATATGGCGGAGATGATAAGGATCAGATGTAGAGACGGAAGTGATCAGCAGTTGGTGAGGTGCATGCTGGGAAGTGTAGTTCTGCAGATCCGGTTATTATGTTGGTGGTGGCTCCCGCTGGTGGTGCGGTGGAGAAGAGGCTGGAGCCTCCACCGTTACACAGCCAGTGGTCTCTCAGCTGGATCAGATGGGGCCCCCATCTGCTCCAGTCGAGGTCCGCCAGATATCTCAGAAGGAAGGCCTGCAGTTGGAACCTGTCTCAGACGAACTCCGGTTCGGGTCTGATTTGGCTCCAGAGGGTTCCTCAGGAGGAAGAACGCTCGGGGGTTCCGGCTGGGAGAGGAATGGCTCCCCTATGGCCTCCACTGGGTCTTTCGGGTACTTGGTGGGGCCTGGGACTAAGCCTGTTCGGTGCACGGACAGCCCGTCCGTGGGGAAGGGTAGTCTAGGAGCTCCTGTCGGATCCAGCAGTGGCTTCAGCGGCGATGTCTCCCACTCCAGTGTCTGGTGGGGTTCTGGGTCTCCCTCCAGTCGGCGTGCCGGATCCAAGGTCAAGACTGGGAGGTCCACCTCCTAAGTCTGGTGTTTCTCCTGGTGGTCGGCCTAGGTCCTGGTCGACCACGCCCACATGGACTCCCAGTCTGGCTTGTCTCCCTAATGTTCCCTTGCGGTTTGCTACCCAGACTGTGTCTCCTGTTTTTCCCATGTTTAATAATTCAGTTAATCCCCTTTCAGTTGCCTCACCTGTGTTAAATAATTCTTTTAAATCCCTTTCTGTTTTTTTTACCGATGTTTTTCAACTCTGTTAATGCCCTTACTGTGTCATTGCCTACTGTTCTGCCCGCCTTGTTGTCTGTCATCCCTGTCCTGTCTAGAGTCTCTCCTGTCTTGTCTTACGTCTTGTCCGTCATGTTAAATGTTGTACCTGTCCTGTATAATGTCCTACCTGTCTTGTCACATGTCTTGTTCTTGTCTGGTCTTATGTCTTATGTCTCTTATGTCTGCACGCCCTTGTGGTTTTTAGTTTTGCCTGTCTGTCCCTGTCATAGTTATGTGTCTTGTCTCATTAACCCCCTCCTTCATCATGTCAGTTGGTGGTCTGGATGGGACGCCCTGGGTGCGTCCCTTGGGGGGTGGGTTGTTGTTATGTCAGGATCCTGGCTTTCTGTCTAGTCTTAACTTAACTTTCTTGTCTAGTCTTGTTTACAATGTCTTGTGCTGTCTGCACTTGTTTTTACACTGTGCACTTTATGTATATACTGTTTATTATGTAGCCCTGTATGTCTGTGATGTTTAGTGTTTG
>JAZGTJ010020800.1:0-10207 GCA_036877575.1 Botia almorhae
GACATTGTTACAAAGCAGCTTTACATGTATGATAAATGTACACAAAACACAAAGACAGACAAACAGACAAACACACAGACAGACACACAGACAAAGAGAAACAATAATAAATAACGTTAAATAACGTGAATAACGTTTTTAAAACGTTCCTAAAAAACGGACGTTTTGAATATTCTAAGAACTTTAGGAACAAAACAGCATTGTAACGTTTTTGTTACATTATGGAAATGTTAGCTGGGCAGATTTTGTTGCTGTAATTTTCAGCCGATACGACTCTGTTAAAGGTGCATGTATTGAACAGCAGCTCAAAGATTGTGGGTTTGATTATCATGAAATACGCTGATACTGATCAATGTATAGCAAGTGTATAGCTGAATGCACTGTAAGTCACTTTGGATAGATGCATCTGCCAAATGCATCAATTAAATAAATGGAATGTAATTCTGCCGGGCTGAAACCAGAATCCTTGGGTCACCAGCTCTGATATTAAACCACCACTATCCCCACATAGTCATAACATTTCTCGGTTAGCAGGTTAACCATTTCATTCTTTTAAATTTGTGATTTCTAATTCTTTCTTTGAAAGAGATCTCGGAGTAGTTACGCCACTAGTTAACTGTTATGTTGTCACTGCTTCCAGTCTTCTACATCATGACCACTTGGTGGTGCTGTTGCATTAATCACAGGCGTTTCTATGAACAGGCCACGCAGAGTTCTGCAAAACAAGAGACACAGTTTAATGGTCGTTTGTCTAAGCCGTCTAAGAACTTTCCTGGATGGCTGTGAGAGGCTGCAGTCAGAGAAGCGCCTTCAGACAGGGTTTCTCGGGTCACCACGCGAAACAGTCGAGGTGTGCGGCCGCTCGCCTCGCTCCAGTTCCACCCAATTTCATGCAAGTTAACATGCGGCCACGAATATGCAAAACATTTATTAGAATTTTTGAATGGCGCCTTTCCCCTCAGAAAGCGACAGATTCCCATTTACGACATGAATGGAAGGCTGAGCTGAGGAATGGCGGAGGTGATTTAGGAGGAATGTTCTGCTTTTACAGAGAGATGGAAATAATTAATGCACGAGAGTGAGGCAGTGATGATGAGTACAGGTGAATTTCCTTTCTTCATTTCGCACATGCCCATCCTTCCCGCTATCTGCATAAAAACAGACACCCTGTTTGCCTCATTTGTCTGCGGAAGATTAGACGCATAAAACGAAAGCAATATGTTTCTTTGTAACGCTAGATTTGGAGGAAACAAAACAAAATAAACAAGCTTTAAAATATCTGTTGGCTAGAGACATTTATTTTTTGCTTACGCTGTTGTATGAACCCTGCTGGAATAAAACAAAGGTTAAATCATACTGAGGTGGTTAGCTAGTGTTCCAGCATGGGCAGGCAGGTCAGTTTTGATCGTTTTTGAGGGCCGTTAGTTAACTAGTCAGACGGGGATGATCGGATAAATCAGCTTAAACCAGCTGAGGCAGGTTTGCGTTGCCAATGGTAACATGTTAAACTACAAATGTATCGACTACAAAACACATCAAGAGAAATTAAAGTGCTAATGTTGTCATTGTTTACACTGCATTCACACACACACACACACACACACATCCTCGACACAAGAAAGCGAGCAATCAAATAACAATTAGTGGTTACATGAGTCTATAAGAGAGAAGAATTGTGGTCCTTGAAATGCCTGTTGACATTTAATTTGACGCCTCTGTCTCTCAGTATGAGGGATTGTTTTCAACGAGAGCGTCAGTTTGCCCATGCTCTTGACTCGTGTGTGTGCACACTATTAAGAGTTTTTTTTGTTACATACATATAGTGTATACAAATCATATATGTCTCACTGGAGTTTCCTGAAAGTTACCATAAATGTTTTGCAAACCTGACCAAAAAAATCCTCTTCCTCTTTTTCCTGTCAGAAATATCTTCTAAGTAACCCCGCGCACCAGAGTGCTGCTGTGGACGAGTATTTCTTTCTCAACGAGAGTGCAGCTCAAGTCAGGTAAAACCGTGAAATTTGAAGCATTAAAAACAAAAATGTATGGTTGATATTTTGCATTGGTTCAGTAAAAATATCCCTATGAGAAGATAGTAGCAGAGACGGCATTATTTGTCTGTCTGTACTGACCTTGTATGACCTTTCAGGGAGATCTCAAGATACAAGCCTCTCTCTAGCAAGACATCTGTGCATGTGATCACTGGAGAGTCATTTGATGAGCAGCTTCCTTCAGATCTCAACCAGGTGAGCATCTTACACCTTCCCACATTCTGCCCTGACCTCTGAACTTTCTCAGTCAGAGGTGGAACTCCTGCTGAACATCTCACTGTCTTCTTTCAATGGCAGGTGGTTGCTGAGCTCCAGCGGATGTTTCTGCAGCGCTCGTACCCCCAAGCCAATCTCATTCAGGTTCCTGGAGCGGATCGTCACATGATCTATAAAAATCCAGCCTCAGTTATCCAACATTTACACAAGCTCGTGTCACAAAAGCAGTACAACCAAAAGAGGCAGTGAGATGCTTCAAAATGTCTCTGACAACAACAGGACTGTTTCATTCAATATTCAATGTTTTCTACAGACGTTACGTTCTCTTAGATGCAAGAAGCCAAAATACAGGATAATGTTTAATGTTGCCCTCTGGAACCAACTATTATTGTAGTTTGTTTCGGAAACATTTTTTACATCTGTAAGTAATTTATCTGCCTCGGTTGTCTTTTTTTTAAATGTCTGAATAAAAAGATTGCTGTTATATTGTAAACGCAAGATGCTTCAGTGTGTTGAAGAGAATCTTCAAGGTCAAATCCGTCAAGGTCATAGTTCACTCACACTGCATTACATAAATCTTATTGGTCCTCAATAGATCTTGTTTTCTTTATGCAAAGTATGTCTAGTAAGGATGTCTGTAATGTCTCGTTTTGCTTTTAAAACGAACGTTACCTGGACATTTGTATTAAAAAAAGACAATAAAGTGGACGGTTTATCCTGAGGATTGAATTTTAATTGACACCACATCAAAATAAAAATTTTCAACAGATCTGGAATTTTATTCCATCCATATACATGCATAGCAACAACATTTTTAAGAAATATTTTTCTTACATAAGGACATTGGAATGATCATTTTTACAGTATTCCCTTTCAGCCCACCCCTTCAATAACTGCCGCCAATAAACCTGCCTCCTGTACATCTTTTATCATGAGTAAGAAATATCTGTCATCTTCCCCCTCGATAATACTGTTTTCCATGTTCCCGTCCACCTTTTTCCCAAATGTTTTTTTATACAAAGTATTGCGCCGAGAGCAAATTTAAAAAGGGAGAACAAGGTGTATCAGCAAACAGAAATACGAGTACTATACAGCATCGCTGCCATCCTCAATGAAACATCCACTTCTGAGTCGAAGAAAAGACACAGAGACAAACAGCAACATATATATGCAAAAGCCATGTGTACATGCCAAAATATGAGCTGCAGAATTGTGCCTGGTTTTTCCTCCAAACTGTTTTAAGGCTAAAGTCATAAGAATCAAACTTTGATATTTTGGCATGTACAAAAACTGTACCAGCAAATAAGAATACACAAGTGCTCCAGTAGCTATTGTTGGGTCTAAACCGCATTTCAGCTCTGTATTCTGTGCCTATAGTCTCCTCGAACCTAACATACATTGTAAACAATATGTCCGCTACACAAGAATGACTATACATTAACATTACAAACGACTCTGATTTAAACTTTCTTTGAATTTTAACTTAAGACCACTACTTCTAATTAATACTGATTGTAAAATAAATAAAAGGTGAAAGTGGCACCAATATTACACTTAAATTTTTTTCATCGTTTTGCATTTAAAGTCTTCAAATAACGAAAAAAGAAGCTTCTCTTGATTGTCCACGAGCAGCATATAAAACTGCATGATGCACTATTTCAGACAAGACCTTGTACCCAAAAAAAAGAGAGCGAGAAGGATCAGGGAGAGAGGAGCGTCATTTCATTTCACATGTTCAGCGGCGTGTGACGAGCAGTAAAACTTCTTGTGAGTGATAAAGTTTGACAAGTTATTGAACTGGATGTCACACAGGCGGCAGTACTTCCCGCTGCCTGCAGGCTGCACCGACCCGTTTATGCCTTTGGCGACAGGTGGAGATTCCTGAATGGGTGATTTAGAAGTAGGTGATACATTCTCATTAGAGTCGGGGGACGTTTGCTCCTCGGGTGAGGAGGTGTTGTGAGATTGGTTCTCCTGCTGGGGTGTTGCTGGTGTCTGATGCTCCTCTTTATGTCCCCCGTTGACGATGACCATGCCCCGGTTTTTGGGCACCAGTGGCAATGGCTCCTTGGTGGGATGGGTGCAGCCATTGGCTGCGGGTTCTTCTGTGCCCGTCTCACCTGCTCCGTTGCTACTTTGCTCCTGTTCGGTCACCTCACCCTGCATAACAAGACTCCCTGCCATATAGTCGCTGGTCTTTATCCCAAAATATGGGGATATTTGTTCAGTACCTTTCACCTTCTTTATTGCTCCAGGATAGAGGCAATGGGGCAAAAACATGTTCTTGTCATCTTTTGATGACATGATCTGTGGGTCACCAAAAGCTTTCAGCTCTGGTGCTGCTGGCCCGAGGTGTGGTGGAAACATGCCTCCATTTTGCACTATCATCTTATTTCCACCATTTTTTTCGCATTTTATAGAACTCTTATCATAGATGTCATCATTATTATTGCCTTCGGTTTTCATGCCTGGGAACATCTGCTGCTCCAGACTGCCAATCTCACCGTGCTGAGCAACTGTTACAGGGCAGAAGTTCTGTTTGTGGGCCAGGTAATTCTCCACTTTGTTAAAACTTATCTTACACACCGTGCATTCATGATAGTCCAACAGTCTTTTGGGGGAGTTGCATGACTTGTCAGGAACAGGCGAACACTTTTTACTGAGATCAATTGGTGCATCTAGTTCCTGTGGGTCTGCAATAGTGTTACTTTTGGGGTTGAGGACGGGTTTGGAGATCGTAATTGAAGGATCTATGTGTTTTGGAACAAGGCCTGGAAAGATGTCACATCGTGGATGAAAGCGGTCAGCCAGATTTTCTACAGTCTCCTGGGAGGTACAAGGATTTCCTAAGGTGGGCATACCTAAGAATCCTGGCTGTGGTCCCATGGGCTGCCTTTGTTCTTGGTCAGGAAGACACATCTCGTACATCTTTCTTCGCTTGCGTGTTCTCATGGTCCGCTGCATGGCAGGCACCTTAGCGGACATACGTTTAGTGGGAGGGTCATGTCGAGTGGCACAGTAGTACTGCTTGTGAACCATGTAAGTCTCATGGCGGCTGAAGGTGATGTTGCACGCTTCACAGGTGGTCTTGTTTGGGTCATTTTCACCTTCCACCAAAGATGTGCTGGGACTCTTCACCTCCGGCTGTTTCCCTCCCAGTCTTTCCTCAACACCTGTTGGCGTTGTAACCTTTTTGACCTGCCCAGTGAGGTCTTTATCAGGCACTTTCCCACCAGCATTCATAATATCCAAAACAGAAGAATTCAAGCATGCTGTTGTCACAAGATGACTGTCAGTGTCTGTTGGGAGGCATCCTGGCAGCATACCGACAGAACTGTGGCCACTGTTTGGACTTATGGTGTCAGAAACCTTGTCTGGGATGGTTGGGAAATCTGGGGACTTTGCCATGTGCTGCCAGCGGCTGTTACAGTAGTGCTTCTTGTGAACTAAGTAGTTATCCAGATTATTGAAGGTGATGTTGCATTCAAAGCAGGTTGCCCCTTTGGGCATAAGAGGACTGTAGATGACAGGTGGGTAGCTGTTCCCTCCATGGCGTAGCCTGCGATGCACCAACTCCGACATTTTTGCTAAAATCTCAGATGCTTGTGGTACCACAGAAATGTCCTGGGAAAATGCAAATTGGGACAAGAATGGACCCATGGGAAAGGTCGGGCCCATGTTGTGCTGAACAGGAGAGGAGGCTAATCTTGGACTTGAGGGTTCTGACTTGATTCTGGTGTAAGAGAAGCTAGCCTTACTGCCTGGATGACCTTCTCCCTTCTGCAGTCCATGGGCAGGTTTTTTTTCTGGTCTTTCAAGCTCTCCATCAGGACTGCTGGCCTTGTTAGGTGTGGTCTTGGGACTCTGCATGACCACGTCCTTCCTGGATGAAAGTTCTGCTCGCGGGGTCTGCAGGCCATCCTCTCCTCCTCTGGGGGAGTTCTCACTGTCGCTTTCCCTGTGAATTTTTCCAGAGTGGCCATGTAAGTCCTGATGTTGCAGGAGTTCTCGATGGTTCTGGAAGCTGATGTGGCAGTGATTGCATCTGAAAGCCGCCTGTGACAGGTGTGTGAAGATGTGATGCTGGAATGTAAGGAGTGAATCCGCTGTAAAGTTACAGATTGTGCATTTTAAGCTGGTGCCAGGCGGAAGAGACTCCTCCATTTTGACACCTGTGAGAGGGATGAAAGGCAGCTTTTAATCGTGTTTTTGGATGCAACTACAATCACAGCAACAATCACATTTTGTTGAGCTCGCCATTTCTCCACCTGTTTCTATTAACACAGTATTAAAGGCGGGGCAGGTGATTGTTTCCAGAGTATTTTTTGTTACGCTAGTTAAGTGTCTTTACTTCCTGATAGCAATCACTAAGTAAAGTGGTCTAAATATATCTATATATATCTATACACATCTCTCTCTCTCTCTATATATATATCTTTATATATATGTCTATATCTTTTTATATATATCTTCTGTGGAATGTGCAGGACCATACACTTTTTGAATGTAAATAATAGGATTATTCTACTTGCCTATGAAACTATGTATGCATTCGTGTGTTGGAGAAGGTGTGGCTTTGGAGAGCTTTGAAGGGAGAATGGCATCTTATGCTTGCAACGCTAGTTTGCTATTGCTAGCCTCTGCCCTACATTTATCAATACACAAACTGTGACCTGGTTTGTCTGACAACTAGTTACATTTGGTAACTGGTTACTTTGACTTAAATCATCAAGTTCAACAGGTACTTATTTCAGCAAAATGCTTGATGCACAACGTTTGTGAGAGATTTTCTTTGTCAACTGTCGACGTGTATTTATGTTACCAGCATATACTCACCACTGTGTGAGCTCACGTGCATCTCCAGAGCGCGAGAACTGCTGAAGCTCCTGTTGCATTGTGGGAAAGGGCAGATACTGGCCGTTTGGTGAGAACTGGCGTCAGTCTCTTCAGGGACATTTTCTGGTTCCCTCTGTCGCCCACTGCAGTAATACATCAGATGAGCCTGAAGGTTTCTCTCACTCCTGTACCATATCCCACATGCCTTACAGGGGAAGATGTCCTCTGACAGACAGAAACAAAAAGTCAAAGAAATACAAAGACCAACCGCCAGGGTCAAGTGTGTATGTCTCCAGTACATTTTCCACATTATCTCTGTTTAATAAGCAGAGACAACTATTAGTGCACACCACGTAAAGTTTTCCTGGTCTTTATCATTGCTGCTTGTCATACTGTACGACATATAGCTGGTGAGATGTTTCACTATAGTCTGTGTCAGAACAGAAATGGCTCTTACTGTTGACTATTGCTGTGGGTAATATAGAGGCCATGGCTGCTTGCTGGGGCAGGAGCTGGATGGTGTCCAGAAGACGTGCTGGGTACATGCCCTCACCCACAGACATGTGACTGACCGCCTGCAACCGAGAGTCAAAGTCCACAGCGAAAGCCAGCAGCTCCTCTCCTTCCATCAGGTTCTTGGTGGTGGTGCACCACAGCTGACCACCTGCATGAGACAACACACAAAACATCATGATTTCTCTGTTTAGCTACTTTTCATCTAGAGTAGATAAATATATATGCTTCGTATGTACATACAATGTAAGGCACTTATTAAATTAATTATAAAAACTATAGGGCACTAATGTTAAAAACGTTTATTGCTTATGTACAATATATACATCATATCAATATACAGTAAGAAGTTGATTTATTGAAGAAGTTTAGATTTATTTAAGAATTTATTTATATGTGTAAAGTTCTGCTGTACATCCAAAAGCTGAAGTTCAGATCTAACACTCCTCTTGGGAATTTTCAACACCCTCATTTAGCTGTTTAGAAAACAACAGAGGAAGAGAAAAGCAGAGAGGGAGAGAGAGAGAGAGAGAGAGAGAGAGAGAGGAGCTTTAAGTTTTGATAGCATTTATCTCCAGCACACGGCAGGATTTCAGACGCATTCATTTCCTATTTAAGAGATTAAAGTTTTTAATATGACTGTTTCCGAAAAAACTGCTTCTCGAGAACAACAAACTAAGATATACTGATGCTAAACGGCAGAATTAGGACAATGTCTCAGAAGAGAAGCTGGACAATTAATTCAAGCTCTGTGTAAGTTCTCAGAGATGTGTAAACACACTGACAGAGACTCAGACTGGAACAGAAGATCTGCAGTTGTTTTGCAGGAACAGAGGAGTGTTGGAGAGAGGTTGGGAGAGAAACCATACGAGAACGTTATTTGTGAATTTATGTAAATCAGTGTTTAGAATGATTAGTTCTACCAACTTGTCATGGATCATGTGACTTCAGTTGTACTTGTTCTATCCATGTGGCAAGAAGAAAATACAGCTGGCTATAAACCACAGCCCAGTGTAGCTGCTTGTTATTATATTTGTACAGTAACCTGTAACAGGCCAATGAACTAAAGTGTAAAGCGCTGTGTTCCTGTAGCAACAACAACCCAGCTAACAATTTTAGATTGTAAGACCTTTTCAGTAACAGAAACTTTAAAAATGTTATTTTGAATGTTCTAGGAACGCTCTAGGGTGGCCAAAATGATCGCTGCAGTATGATCAAATCAGTTAGAGTATAATACAGGTGTCGAGGGCTTCCATGTGTGTTACAAACGCCCCACTGCTGCCTGAAAGTGTGAATCTGCAGTGAGGAGACGCTCTCTTTATCTGCAGGATCCTGTCACACACCTCACACTGCCTGGAGAGCCTCTCTCTCCCTTCTTATCTCCTCATTAAAATAACAAAACTCCCGCGGCCATCAGCGCAGATCAACACTGTCACCTGCAACAGCAGGAGGGCGCAGGTCACATCTGCGTGCTCGCTGCACGGCTGCAACTTTCACAAAGAGCTCGTTACTTACATAAGAAACAGAGCCAGAACTCTGAAGTATGTAGGGTACACGAAAAGAACTGTGAGACAGACAGAGAAACTGAACCTTATTGTAAAGCATTACCAACATGTTTTTGGTTTATATCCGTGATTCTCTAAAAAATATTTCATCTCATTATTTTCAAAACTAAAACTTGATGCAAACAAAGCAAGACACTTTCCTACAAACACCTTAAATATCATTTAAACATTTAACACAAATCTAATGACTAGCTGTCACTCTAAAACATTACATATAGCAGCCTGGTACCTTATAAACATGACCTATGAACCCTGTCCCTCTGTTTCATGTCTTTTTTGTGTGTATTACGCACCAGACGCACGCGTGCAGGTGCTAGCGATTATTGTACTGTACATAGCGTTGGCCAATAAGCATTGGCTAAAAAACACAAGATGGCCACAAGGTCATAAAGTCAAACTCCAAGAACTTCCACACCTCAGCGAGAAGGTGTTCCTGTCTGTGGCAAACAGAGGAGTCACGGAACCCTGCGGTGCAGTCGCTGCGGTTCGGGGTTTAGCCTGCGAGCTGTCTGCTGCATAAAGACCTTTGTGTTGCGGCCAATGCAGGCGCAATGAAAGCTATTGTGTGTTTCCTCCTGCAGCCCACCTGATAAAGGAATAAAGAACTCTGACATATTCCAAAAACAATAGAGGAATTAAGGACACACAATGCGCCAGCTGCTTCATTAAAACAATCAAACCCCAGTATCCTGTACACACACCAGATAACTTATAAAAAAGCTTCTTTTCATGCAATCTCACACTATAGAATCCACCAGAACCAGCTCGTCCTCGTACCTCAAACTCCCCTTAATTCACACTAATGATGCTTTTAAACACTTACTTAAAAACGTTTGCATAAAAGAATTACAGGGGCCTCCGCATTCTGCCGTTACATGTGTAAGTCTGCTTATTTTCTAATCAAACACAACCGGATGAGCTGCGGACCGCATGACACCGTGCAAGCCCTGAACCCTCAAAGACACGCTCGCATTTATCGCATTTCAGCACTTTGAACGATCACTTTGAAAGATCACATTGAAAAAG